>WAAG01059270.1:204989-215146 GCA_013390105.1 Tichodroma muraria | reverse complement strand
ATATGTATAAGGATATAGATATATGTCTATATCTCAAACTTACACTTGGCTTTTGGGAATTATGAAGCACTCTGGACTGCAAAGAACTTGCTTCTGTTTGTGCAAGCATGATGGAAGGTTAGAGGGGAGAAATATGAATACATGTATTCACCTCAAATTCCACCATTGCTTTCTTCATGCTCTCCACATCAAAGATCATCTTAATAAGATCTTGGATTGGCTTAGCGAGTTTTGATTTTGTCCCGGCACCTACTGTCAGTTTCCTGACAGCTTCTTCGTCCTGGAAGGTAAAAATAGTATCAGAATTAACAAAATCACAAAGGATAAAAGTAACAGGCTGGCTGCCATGGCAACAACTCAAAACCAATTTAGTGTGTGCATACTATGACTAGCCTGAAGTTCATGGGGAGCGTGGGACATTGCTCTGACATTCTGGAACAAAATGGGTTTAAAACCCCACCTATTCAGTAATTTGGCAGATATTATTTCAAGAGATGGCTGCAAAAAATACGCAGAAAGTAGAATTACGGGAATAGGAACTCTCTTTGCATCGCTGCTTCACCTCAAGCAAGTATTAATTACTTTTTCTGCAAGCTTTCTGCTGCATAGAGGCTTTCACATGAAAGTCATATGACTCTTTACTTTGCTGCTTTTATGACAAAACAGATGTAATAACTACTTTCACCAAGTTTTTGTAACATAAACTGCTATAGATGTGTAGAGGAATCATCAGTCATAATACCATCTCAATGCCTTATGGAGAGAGCATTACACAAATAAATCATTAGCTAGGTGCTTTGAGTAACACTGTACATTACACTGAGACACTTTGCCACTGCAATATTCAAATTTCCAGAACTAAAGCTAAGCTTGGAGTGCTTTGCACTGAAAGATGACATCCATTAATTTGGCCACAGAAAAACACAATGTCTTGAAATATCTGCTCTGGCAACTTTATAGCTATTAATAGCATTCAACTATTTAGTCTGAAAATAGTTCAGGTAACAGGTATGCCCTTAAATAAACACACAAACCCCCACTGGAAAGAAGGAAGAGAATTCTTATTTAACTTAGCTTTCTAAACAGCCAAATCTTACTGGCAGTGAATAATTTCTTTCTCAGCCTGCTCAGTATGCGCACTAAGTGGAAGACTGCATTGGAGTTGCTACAGCATTTGGGAGGATTTTGGAGGCAGCAGACAGATGAGAAGCATCTATTTTAAATTTTAAAAAAACCGAGTTTTCAGACAGGATGCATGTGAACTGACTGTTGGATTAAGTTCAAATTAATATCCTTAAAGTTACAGAGTAAACAGGAATGTAACCATTGAAGGTACATCAGATTTGATAACAGAAAGCTCATTAGTTTCCCAACAGGTCTATTCTAATGGATGATACTCCTTGATCTATCTACAGCTTTCCCCTGTAGCAGAGAGAATATGCAACAGCTGCATTTTAATTCCCCTTGTTTGTCAAGTGCAAGTGATCCAAGAGCAAGCACAGAACAGAACAGTGACAGCAGGGAGTCTCAGCAGTGTTCCACCTGGGACAGGGGCATTGCAGGGTTACCTGTCCGTAATCTATTTCCAGTGGGTAGAATTTTTTGGGATATTTCGTGAAGTTTTTCGAATGCCAAGAATTGCCAGTTTTCTCTTCATACAAATTCAGGAAGTGTTCAACGGCATCTTCTTTTGACGGCATCTGCTCCAGCTTGTTACTGCCAATTACAGTGCCCACACGGCCCCAGGATCGGAACACCCAGTATCTGGAGAAATGGAACGGGAGAAAGAACAGGCATCAGCTACTGCAGTGCTATTTGCATACCATTAATTTTATGGAATACACTTTCTCATCAGTGATTGTGGGAAATCAACAGAGGAATCACCGCATGCCCAACAATCGTCCAACCAATATCATGCCCAACAACTGGTATGAAAAATGTCCAGTGTTAACATACCAGAACTACAGCCCTGAGGATAAATGGGTGCACAGCAGGAAAAGAGAGGCTAACATCTCTACAATCTTAATGTTTTATAAATACAAATCTTCAGACTATTGGGGTCATATATTTGAAAAACAAAGCACTTTAAGCCTCAGGCCCCAGAGTTCAGTATTTTAGAGAAACCAGAAGTAAATCAAGTGTTTGTACTACTGACAGCACCTTGGGTGAGCTTCTGTAGTATTTATGGGGATAAAATCAGTCAACCTTTCCAATATATCAGGTATGAAAAAGCAGGCACTGAAATCCCTCCATGTACAGAATTTCAGACTTGATACAACCTCACACAAATGAGACAGCAACAAAAGCTTATTAAAAACAAATCTGGAGCTGAACCACAGTCATTGCTACCCTGGATTTCTGTGTCACTTATGTGTTTGAGAGGGGCAGTTTCATTTCAAAGAACCTTCCCAATCTCTTCATCTAACCAGCAACTGATAACTGGAAAGCTAAACACACGATCAGCTCCTGACTATTTCATGCATTTTGTTATGCTTCAGGGCACACAATTCAGGCTAACACTGTGGTAGAACAACCAGAATCCGGTTTCGTTTCCCAAGGTTACAGCTCTGTGATTAGAAGATAAAATTAAGTTAGAGAATATGGGGGGAAAAAACCCCACCTTATGTTTTGTCAAAACCCACAAGGAATGTCTCCATGCAGAGCAGAGATTTCTCCATGGGTGGCTTGTTTGGTAGGTTTGGAGGAGTTCTTTTAGTTTTGGCTTTGCTTTTTTCATTTGTGTTGTAGTGGCTTTTTTTCTTCAAGTAACTATACCAATCCGTTATCTCCCCAAAGACATTTTGCTCACACTTGCCTTTTGGAGTGTCAAAAATCCAGTATTTAATGGAAAAAAATGAACAAAAGTATTTAAAAGGAAAACTAAACTCACCTGTTCTCTCTGTCATCCTCTAGCAGCTGCAGTTTATAATAGGAATTTGTTCCTTTCACGATATCTACTAGTCCCAGGGTTGCACTGAAAATTTTCCCACCTTTTTCAAAGACATGAGCAGAATCCTCCAAACCTGCAGAGAAGAAAAAATTAGAACACAGAGGAGGTTGCTGTTTTAGCTCTCCTTCCTGCAATTGCACTCATCCAAATGTTCCATGCAGCAGTGTGCTTTAACAGAAATACCGCAAAAACAGTATTGTTTGAAATACTGTAACTGTATGAACCACACAGCTCATTCAAAACGACCTGGAGCATGTTTTCCTTTTAATGAATTGTGAGCGCACACCTTTAGATAAACTGGAGTGAATATCAATCCTAACTAGAGGAAAAAAAATTGTAACCTTTGAGAGAGGATGATCTAAAATCTAGGATCCAATACTGTGTGAGCAGCTGAAGGAATTCCTCAGGAAAGATGCAACTCTGCAGGTGTCACATTAGCAAATGGACTGAAAACCAAAGGCTGGCTTTGGATGCAGTACAAATTGTCAGAACATCCATGCACCACAGGTTTGGAGAATAGCATCAGTAGATGCTTATGTCAAACCTGTGTCCTCTGCTGGCTGGGCCTTTACTCACTCCGCTGACAGGAGATCCTAAAGCTGAACAGGGTGCATGCCTTAGTTTAAATGGTCCTTCTGAAGAAAGCTGCAGTAGAAAATCCTGGAATATCCACCCTTGTATGTCAATCAATATGCTTCCTTTGACAGCAATGTTAAACCTTTAAGAATTCATGCTCCTTCATGGAATCCTCATCTTTTCACAGAAAAATCCTTTTGCAAACCATCACCATCCTGAAGACTGTGGGTGGTGCAGGCACAGGCACTTATCACTCACCAGAATCAGGGTCTACTGCTGCTCCACCCTTCACTGTTAACTTCATTTTCTTTTCAGACTTGCTAGGTCCTGCAGTGAAAGACAGTTAATTTTTTTCTTAGGTGAGTAACACAGTCTGACTTGAATCAACCTTAAAATTCTCAATTTGCATAATTATCACCCTAAGGTGAATCAGATTCCCAGTATATGAGCACACCAACTTCAGTGGCTTTTTTAATCGAGCTCTAGCAGCCAAACCACAGCCCACAACCCACCAAGTAAACGAGAAGATACATTTCCCCAGATTCCGTCTATCTATTTCTTTTCTCCTGGCCCCAAGAAGTGGACCATGTCATTTTTGCACCTGCACTTCAGATAAACACAACCACAAATGTGAAAGTGGGATTTAAAAACCCCACAGGGCATGGGGAGTGTTTGGATTCCTTGGGGATGCTACTGTGGTAAGACAGTCTGGCCATAACACACCCAAATATATAGGACAGAAACCTCCACTTGGAGGACACAGAGGACAGATTCTTAAGAGAAGTGAGCAAAAATGATGGTTTTGTTCACCATCCAGGGTTAACAGTGCAAGCTCTCTATGGCATTGGTGAGCAACGCCACCAATATTTTTCCTCCTCTGTTACAAAAATATTATGTTCTAAATCAAGTAGCACAGAGACTCAGTGCTGTGGACCTCAGTACTTTCTCACTTGCCAACACTTCCTGAGTAGTGTCTGTCATTTTGGTGCCCCAGGACCTCCTTGGAGCTGCAAGACTAACCCAAACTGGCAGAGAAGCTGATGTTTTATGAGCAAGAGACCGGACTGATGATGGCAGGGAGGCTGAGCAGACTGAAGGAGGGGAAACGAGCCAGTTCAGGAGACAGTTTCATGTTTACTTAAAGCTAGTCTTGCCCTGAGGTCCATTATATAAACTTATCATGAGAAAAAAAAGGGGCAGAAAATTCAAGGAAAGGGTAAGGATAGGCCATACCCAGGTCTGCTTTGTGCATGCACAGTACTGAACAGGCCTGCGGTGAAACAACCGCTTCGTTCCTCACCTTGCTCTTCTTTGACCTTCCCAGTGCTCTTTGTACTTGGGGGCTTGCTGCTCTTCCCATCCACAGCCATTTCCTCATGCTCCATTTTCACCTCTGCACCCCAAGGTGAAAGCGCATGGAGAGACACAAGCTCCTGGAAGTCCTTGCTGGAAGATTTCACATCCTGAAGGAATGCCTCTGAGACCACACGGACTTTGGCCTCCTTCACTTCTTCCATCTTCTTGTTCATTTTCTCCACATCCTCTGCAGAGGCAGGATAGGAAGGAGAGAAAAGCATCCGTGAGGTTTTAGATCTCAGCCTCCCCCTCTGGCCATGATGCAAGGCTCTGTAACACTTTGTGAAAACACAATTCCACTACATTTTGAATTCACCATGTTCTTTGGAGAGCCAAGTTCCTCCTTGGTTCAAAGATGCAGCTTGAGCTACAGCAGAACACTCCTGTTCTGCCTGGCTGGTCCAGTTCTCCCTTTCCCAGATCTCAGCTGAAGCTGGACTTTCTAATGGATAGGAGCAGATCTCCCACCTCAGCAGTCAGTTTGCACAACTCCAACACAGAGCAAGAGCACACCCTAAGCTGCCAGCAACGCAAACACGTGCACTCAAGCACCTGCACTCAGCGCTGGGGATTCTCCAAGGCAAGCATGGACACAGCCCTCAGCACCCTGCATCCCAACAAAAGTGGCTTGCACACCACCATGGCCTGCACACAAACCCCAGCTGCCACTGACCCACAAGGGCCTTAAGGCACAGCCTGCCTGTTAACTGGCTGGGTAAGCAAAACTCAAACAGCACACATCTGTCTACTTTTCCAAGCACACTCAGGCCATGTGTGCACACAAAACACTCCCCCTAATCCAAACACTGATCCCCAGACAGCTCTGAGGACAAGTGTCCTCTGTAATCTGCTCAGCTCTGTTACCACTGCTACAAGTAACCACAGCGTGGCTGCTCACTCTGGGTGCTGATGCACAGGGTGGCCTTGTTAGCTGTTGTCGTCATCTTTCCTCCCAGGTCCTCCACAATGCTTTTCACCTCCTCCTTGTTCTTTGACAGCTTCCCAACAACCAGGATCTTCATATTGGTCAGTGGTTTGTCTAAAAGTTTGGAAATGACACGTTAGCCACAAGCACAGAGTTCCCTGGATAAACAGCGAAGTGACAGCATCCCGTCCTCTCTGTACAATCAGCTCAGCTGGCTGGAAGATGAGATGCCAAGCAGGTCTGACCTGTGCTAAGCAAGCAGGAGGGAGTTCCCCTTCCCAGAGGAAAGGCAACAAAGCTCAGTAGCTGCCAACAAACAGAAGGGATTAAAGACAGGGAAATGGTAGGTAGGCATATTTGCCCTTTTCTTGGTTTGTTTTGTTAAATGAAAAGAAACAGTTTTCTTTCAGCACTGTGCTACTAGGGATTGTGCTCTGCTTCCCTTTTGTTTTGATGCCTGGATAGCATGGGAGAAATTCACTGTCACATGAAAGCTCCTGCCTTTTCAAAAGGAAATCTTTTTTTTGAGAGGCTGCAGAGAGAATTATCTCTCAAGTAACACTGTTCCAATCTTGATCTTCTAGACAGTTCAAGGTTCTACCATGCAAACCTCCTAAGAAGTCAGGAGCACACTGGTAACCATCTAAGGCTCCATTACATTGTCTTAACATTACAATTCAGGCTGGTCCAGGACATGGCAAGTGTCTAAGAGCGTATTTACACTGCTAAAAGATAGACGCTATCAACTTTGATTGACTAACCGAGGGTTCTGCTTCCTCTTCTCCCCTCAACTCAGATTAGTTTGGTTGTTAGCAAACAAAACGATCTGGCTTTAAATCCGGTCAACCCTTTGAGTTTACCTTCTGGGGACACTGGGGCTGGGATATTTGTTAATCAAAAACAAGACCTGGGTTACTTTGTCTTCATTGCTAAAATAACATGATCTGGCTAAAGTTAACTGCGCAGAATTACTCCCACCTTTTTAACCAAGTAACAATAATGCCCTGCACCCAAAATTATGGCCAGAACTAGGAAGACTGAGTAAGAAAGAAGTCAGCATAGTCCTTAACAAGCAGACTTTATCACCAAAGCATGTAACTCATTCCAGCAGCCTACAGGGAATTTAAGTCCAACCTTTTGCCAGTTGGAGACAGCACATCTATTTTGCATAAGGGGAATCAGTGATCAGTAAAGCCAAATCTCAGCAGATGATTAGAAACAAAACAAACCCCTCTTGCCCTCAAAACCTAAATTTATGTGGAATATCTGGCATTATGGACATCCCTGGATGGTCCCCAAGAAACCAAGTGAGGGGGCATTTTGAAGCAGGTCTCCCCTGAGACACAATTTGCAACATCAGCCTTTACATTTCTTATTCACTACATACACACCACAATTTCCTCACAATCAAGAAACATCCAAAATGATCTGTGAATAAACAACAGAACCTCAAGCCCGTGACCCCAGACAAGCCAGCATATCAGGGCCTACCTGTGCTGGGAAGATGAAGCACATGAGATTCTTTTTCTACCAGGAGAGCTCTGCCTGCTCGAGAGCAGGAGAACAGTGGGACTGCTCAGGGTGGCATGTTTGTCTGGCTGGGAATGCCAGCCTGAACATCCTCCTGAGCTCCACCAACCCACGCCCAGCCAGACACTTACCTCTGGGTGCAGACACGGTCTCTGACAAAGGAGCAGATGCGGAGGGAGGAGGTGCTGAGTTCACAGTCGCAGCATCTGGAGGGAATACCCTGTCTTGCTTCTTACATTTAAATTTCTTCAGGTAAGGAATTTCCCGGAACTCCTGTGGGATGGAAGCATAAACAATTTAAAATCAACAAATATTATTATAAGATATAAAGGATAAATTGAACGCTAGCCAGATGTTAGCATTTATTGCATGTCTTGGAAAAGATTTTCAAGACATTCAGACTAAGGTGGACAAAACCCCACTTTTACTGACTGAGAAAACAAAGCTGGAAGAGGGTAAATTTATGATGGGTTTCAAATCAATCAACAACGTCTCTTTCAATTTAGTGTTACTGGAAAAATTATGATTTATTTATGCATTAGCTGCCTGCTCCTGGAGGGATGTGGCTGTGACAGGACGTGCCCACTGTCACAGCTGCTCAGTGCTGCAGCAACACTGCTCTCTGGCATCTCTCAGCACTGACTGCTGCTTGTTCAATCAGCTCAGAAACGTGCTTCAGAACATCAAATATGCAGTAAACACTCACCTTTGGGATCACCCAGTCTTTCCTGTTGGGAGTTTGTGTTTTAGCAACGCACTTGGTCCAGGCAGTGATATCCCCTGAACAGTAATAAGCGTCACTCTTGAACACAAACTGCCCTTTGCACTCCTCACAGGGCAGCAGAGCTCCAAATGCCATCCCATCTGCTACTCGGTCCAAGATCTAAAGCAACAAAGAACACAGAGCAGGTCATGGCAGGAGGAGGCTGGAAGCACACACACTGTGTTACCCTGGGCTGCACAAGAACACAACTGCCAGGCTGCTGGCACAGACATTTCCAGCACGTCATCACACACACTCTGAACATAAACCAAGCCTCTCAGCTGCACTGATTGATATATGATGCCTCAGAGGCATGGCACAAGGTTCCTCCTGCTCACACCCCTGGCTCAGTCTCTCCTCTCCAGGAAAAGGGAAGGGATTCTCCCCCTCTGCTCCGCTCTCATGAGACCCCCACCTGGAGAGCTGCATTCAAATTTGGGGCTCCCACCGGAACAAGGACATGGACCTGCAGAAGTGAGGCCAGAGTAGGGCAAAAAAAATGACCAGAGGGTTTGAGCATCTCTCCTGTGAAGACAAGCTGAGAGATATGGGATTGTGCAGCCTGGAGAAAAGGTCTCTAGGTCTCCTTGCAAGACCTTTCTAAAGGGGGTCAACAAGAGAGCGGTGAGGCACTTTACAAGGCCATGTAGTGACAGGACAATGGCTTTAAACCAAAAGAAGGTATGTTTAGACTGGATATTAGAATAAATTCTTCACTCTGAGGGTGAACTGAGTGCCACTCTGAGAGGCACTGAAACAGGTTGCCCAGAGGAGCTGTGGATTCTCCATCCTTAGAAGGGTTCAAGACTGGGTTGGATGGGGCTTTGAGCAACCCAATCTAGAGGGGTGGCATTCCTGCCCATGGCAGGGGGGTTGGAAAGAGATGATCTTTAGAGTCCCTTCCAATCCAACCCATTCTATAATCCTATGGTTGAGAAGAACACACCTACCACAAAGTACCTGACCAGGCTGCCGTGCCAGAACAGCCAGGGAGAAGATGAGCTACTGCATTTGAGCACATGAGTAGGTAGGTGGGAATGTAGGCTCAGACAAGTCCAGGTTTTCCTGCCTAAGAGTATTCCATGACCATTTTGAGTCTAGACACTTCCCACACGCCAGCCCACACTCATTACAAAGAGTCTTGATAAATACAAATACTTAAATCAGTAAGTGGCTCTGAAAGAGAGCAGGCTTTCACAAGATACATAGACCGAAACGGACTGTTTTTAGAAAAGAAACTGGGAAAGAATTTGTACAATTTTTGCTTCATTTTGCATAATTTAACAGTTGAGGGAGGCAATGTGAAGTGCCTTAACTAACCTGCTCATGAAGAGCCAGCACCAAAAAAAAACATGGACCATTTTGAGCACAGCAAAATAAAGGCACTACACCACGACTAAGGTGCTGAATTCGGCATCAGTCATCACCACACCATCCTTCACAAGAAAGTGTAACAGCAATACCAGAGTCCTGAGACAGAAGGACTGGGCTTTGCACCAAATTTCTTTCTGAAGTGTTACATTAGGAACATTCTTCAGAGTCGTGGACCTTGCAGCAATATTGAATCAGGTCAGCTTCACCAACTCCAAGACCACCCACACACACAGACCAACTACAACCAACTCACTGCATTCTCCCCTGAGGGGACTTCCTGCTTGTTGGCAATCAGCAGCTCTTTCAGGTCATTGGTGGAGCAGACCTTCCTCAGCTCATCCTTGATGCCCCAGATCAGCTCTGTCTGCTCCTGTTGACAAAACCCAGCGGCTTAGAAAGCGATCGACTGCAAGTAGCTAAGAACACTCCTCAAATTGCAGTATGTGCACAAGGTTTTAGCAAGTCCATGTTATCTTAAACACAGACTGTGAGATTAAGAGCTCCAAGAACCAGTAACTTTACCGAAAGGGAGAGTCACACATTTTACCAAACACCTAAAACAGATCCTTAAAGTCACATCCTTCAAATGTCAGTGTCCTTACTCAGAAAGCTCTCAACACTCTGCAAATTTCACCTACCTAGCTGACACTGAGAACAGTGGGGCTGTAGCTGCATTTGAGCCT
>WAAG01059270.1:193236-204960 GCA_013390105.1 Tichodroma muraria | reverse complement strand
AAAAAAAAAAAAAATCAGAAATGCTGATTGCCACTGTTCTTTATAAGATAACTAAGCATTAGAAGAATTTCTACCAAATCAGACACCTGCAGCAGTGTGGAGGAGCATGCATATTCTTTTGGGCCTTTCCACGGAACTTGAAAGGGTTGGGAAGCAAAGAAGCACCCTATATCTCAGTTTCTGAATGTTATCCACTGGCTACAGTCAAAAATGTAGTCTGCTCTGGAAGAAGTGGTTTACTGGGTTAAGTGGTGTAATTTTCAATGTTAATGATCATGCTTAATGAAATGTTGTTAAAAAAAGTAAACCCAAAGTTAACCCTGATCCACAAAGTACCTCCATTTGTCCTAAACATCTGCACTGCAGCAGCAAAACCTTAAAAATAAGGTTTTTGAAAATTATGGTACTGCCACACAACAAAAAAGAAAACTTTTGTACAAAGACAGAACCAGCATTTTTCTACAGTTTCAATAAGACTTCAGTTGCAGCAAAGACAGCTTGTTAGTTTTTCTTCTTGGGAACTTTTAATAAATAAAAAATTCCTGAAGCTCTACTGGGAATTCTTCCCACAATATTCTAAAAAGTGACATGTAGAAAGCTGTGATCTATCACAATTTGTACCCAAGAACTGAACACATCTCCCCAGAGGGTGAAAAAGATTTGATTTTTCATTAATCTAGTTGTGCACTTTATCTCTGGTTAATTTTTACGATGGTCTATTTATTGTTTTCTAAGCTCTTCTGCAATAGTGCTTGGGCTCCAAGCTTCAGCCACCATAGCCAGATGATACAGGAAGGAGCACAGAACCAGCCTCTCAGAAAAAAGGCATTTAACCTAATCTCCTTAAATCCAATAAGCCCAAGTCCTAGAGAACATCCTTCCTGTCTTTCAAGAGAAAGGGGCAGGGTGAATTGCCTTCAGCAGAGTCTCAGTGACAGGCCACCTCCTGTGCCAGGACACAAGGACCGTCTGTGCTGCCACTGCTCTGTCTGGGTACAAGGTACTGCCTTCTCTAGAGGCTACAGCTCTTCAGTTAGTGCCCGACACTAACTGACACTTCCAACAAAGCAGTTTGTAGGTTGTGAGCAGCTAAAACTCACCTTCAGCTGTTTTTGCTGCTTTGATTCTTTCTCTTTTTCTTTTTTCTGCTTCTTTTTTGCAGTCATGTTTCCATCTACCTCTTCTCCTTTTCTCTTTCTAATAGAGAAAAACAAAACAAAACCACACACACATGAAAGGAAGTTGTTGAAATGGCTGTCCAGCAGTTACCAGAGCTCAGATTACTGACTGCTGATATCTGCAGAGGCTTGAATATCCTCAGTTTTGGCAGGCAAGCTCATTTTTCAAATTCCTCAGTACTAGATTATAGACCTGCACTTGGCTCTGCAATGTGAGCTGACTGACTCAATCAGGTCAGGTACACTTAGAGGTTTTCCACAGGGTAACTGTATGGTGTGGGAGAAGAGCACGTGAAAGACTGAAACATTCTTAGGGACATTCATCTATATCTATATTAATCTACATTCATCTACAATCTGTTCATCTACACACCAAAGGCATACCTAAGGACCACTGAACAGCTCTCCAAATCTGGGGATGTGCAATGGAGGTTAAAAAACCAGTGTCTTTCAGCTGAATCAACAGCTTGATCAGCTTAGACAGTCCATACTGAAAGAAAGGAGAGCATACATGGTAGCTTCAATGAGTTAACACACTGGGAAACTAGGTATTTCCCATCTAGTTTCTCTTCAGACTGGAATTAAGACAGGCCTCTGAAATCAAACAGGTGCAAGTTTCTGCTTGGAAAATGCTTCCAGGCTCACAGTGGTTTTGTGATGTACTGTTGGGAGTTGTGTGTGTGTACATTTACGGCTATTTGCTAGGTCTTAGAGCTGAAGGGAGAAGTTACAGAAAACACTGCTCAAGAAAGAATGGAAAAAGAAAGCCAATTGAAAACTGGGGCATTTTGGCAGACTTCAGAGTGACAAGGGACCTCAGAAGAAGATCACTTATGTTTCCAGAGTCATGTCATCCCCTTTGTCTGCCTGGAGTGTGTGTTCTCCTTGTAAGGATGCCAGGAGAAATATCAGATATCCCAGCTGAGATCGGACAGGCCTGCAACTCGAGGCAGAGCATAAACACAGCTTGGATTTCACACTCCATTTTGACAGAGATGCTTTCTGTTATGAAACATCAGCCAAGTTTCTTTTTAAGAAAGCCTCTCTCAACTTTGTAATCAGCAACTGAGGGTTAAGTCACGAAGTTGACACTCTTGATTGCTCTCCTACTTAAAATTTTAAACAGTTCGCTTTCCAGGACTTTGTTCCCATTAAGTCTAACTCTGTATGACTGCTATAAAGCTGCTGCAGGAGGATGTCAGGAGGTACTCACCTCCCAGAGACTCCTGCATGAGACCTATACATTCTAGTAACTCTCCTGGCCCTAAAACTGGGCTAAGGGCTCACTTTATTTTCAGCGGCCACAACAGCGCACCATTAGCACCTCTGACCAAGCCATAATTCAGAGCACTGAGGGACTGGTTTTGCAGAAAATCTCATCTTCCAGCTGTGCCCCTGCCAGGTGCCATCAGTGAGCAGGGGCTATGCTGTACATCTCCCTGTCTTGTGGTGGGGAAACAGCCACACTGTTCTGCCAGCAACTGCTTGAGAAAAACCTCACCCTGTGTTCTAAATCAGGCAAGCGGCAACCAGTGTGGCAGGACTGGCTCCAGCACACAGAGCAGTGCCTCCAAAAGTCCCCAGGCCAAGCAACTCCTCTCTCCTCCTTGGCAGCAGCCTCTGCAGGGAGCAAGACCAGAGCATCCACTGAGCCCCACCAAGACGAAAATGACTTCCCTAAGTTTTAAGAGAGTCAGGGGTACACAACAGAATCTGCGAAAGATTTACCAGCCTGAGTGCGAAGCTGTCTGCTGCACCTTCCCAAACCAGGAGTTTAATGATGTCAGTGCCTAGGAGGGGTGCCCAGCCCTGTGTATCTGCAGTGCCTGCTGACAGTCAGGCTGCCTCCAGCTAGCCAGCACTCACTCCCACAATGTAACTCGTCTCCTAGGCTCCAAATGGAGCAAATCCAGCACAGCAGACACTGGAAGGCGATCACTCTGCTGAGAGACCCTGTGACCCAGGGAATGCATCCAAATTCTAGCAGCAACTCACCCTTTTGGCAGCTTCTCCTCACAGTTAAGGGGACAGCAGTTGCTCTCCCAGATAGAGTGATTACTGTACCTGCTCCAGCCACTGGAACAAACCACGGAGTGGGAGGGATCATCCCAACTGCAGGGAGATATAAAGCTATTGCTCACCACCTTCTCTTTCGTGCCCAAGGCTAAAGCAAACACTAATCATTTCATATAGCCTGGAGAAGGGAATGGCAAAGCTGAATTCCCCTCTCCAGGCATCTTCCAAAAGCAGCACATATTAGTACAATCTGTGAACTACACCCTCACTGACACACATTAAGAACACACATACAAGGATCTTCCATCCTTGGGCCACAAAACAAGCGTGTTGCCCACAGCAGTGGGGTGCTATTGTGTACACCCTTCCTCCTGCTGGGGAAGGGACAGCTTTCCACCTCTGACAGGTACAGCCCAATAGCTTGCCTGGAAGGACTGGTATTTCCCAGGCAATGCAAAACCACTTCTCATCTTCATGGAGGACACACAAGATTTATTCCAACTTCAGAGAAAATGAAGAGGGAAGTGAACAGTCCCACTGTGGCCTGGCTTTTACTGACCATCTATTCTATTTTTCACATTCGCCTCTTCCCCTCCCTGATGAAGATGAGAAGGTGGAAAGGACAGTCACAGCAACCCTGGATAAAGCAAGCAGCCCTTTAAGAGGGCCCTTTTTAATAAGAACTGCCCTTTTCACCTCCTCCCTGTAAAGCTCTGCCAGACTGTTGGTGACCTGAGCACTTAGCATTTGCCTCAGGTCACCTCTGCAACTAATCCAGTGCTGTATGACATCTTTGGAGTGACACTTTGCTCCTGTCCTGGACAGCAATTCCATCTAAACAAATGAGGCAGAAAATACAGGAAGTATTACAGCTCAGAGCAGGAGGTCAAAACGCTACCAAAGAAATAGTGTCATATGGAGCTCACAAGCTGCTACTGCATTTCTTACACCAGCATACAGGCATTCTTTCAACAGAGAAGCTGCAGGCAAGGACACAAGATCCTCCCTTCCCAGGTCTGCAAAGTGTTGATGCTTAGGCAGGACAGCCCATAGCCCAAGGGTGGGTTGCATGCCTCACCCAGAACTGGCTGAGGAAAGAAACCAGGATCCTTGCAGTAAATCCTCCCATATTTGGCCTTCACAAGGAAAGGATTTTCCAACTTATTCTTAGTAGCCTTGCTCCACACCTCACCTCCCCCATCTGGCAAAGGCACGTCTCAACGCCACGCTTACACAAAGTGCTGACAGGGCAGTCCCAAAGTGAGATTCTCCTCGGAGTATGGGCTGGACATGCAGTAGCAGCACCTGAATTTGGATGTGTCACATCTGAATTGCACAGACTTCTGAGTCAAGATAAAATTTGAACGCAGCAGAATTAGAAATATGTTTAAAGATCATTTTGAGAATCTCACTTGCAACAGACAGTTTTAACATAATTTCTGCAAGAGGCTGTAATTTCTGTTGTTAATTTCTGTTATCTTATCGAATGCACAAGGTGAATTATCGGAGGTAACTGCATCTCATTCAGGTTTCTGGAGTGCTCTTCCTTTGGCTTCTCCATAACTCCTGTGCTTTCTTGGCAGCAAAACCACCAGATAGTTAGCACACCATACCCCTCCACTCATGCTGTTTATTTACACTCTCACCTATTCAATTTGTTTGACAGGCAACGATTTTTCCAACTGACCCTTACCACCCTTGGCTCAAGCACAGCCCAAAGAGAAGAAGGTAGTGGAACATAAGAGCCAGCCAGCAGCTTCATGACTGAGGGGCTTGTTCAGGAAGTGCTTAGAAAGCAGGAAAGATGAGACATCCTGCTGCTTTTCTGGCATGAGGTCCTGGTTCACATTACCCTACATCACCAGTGCAATCTTTTTTCCACTGCAGCTCTAGGCTTTTATTTATGCAAACTATTGGCAAACTATTTTGTGGCCTTTCTTTACAAAGCCTTCATATTTTGCACAGCATCCCAGAAGTGGCCCAGAAAAGCAGAGTCAGGGCAGACAAGAAAAGCATTTACACAGTCAAACCTCTAGAGCTTTGCTGAGGA
This sequence comes from Tichodroma muraria, assembly GCA_013390105.1. NCBI lineage: Eukaryota > Metazoa > Chordata > Aves > Passeriformes > Sittidae > Tichodroma > Tichodroma muraria. The sequence continues at coordinate 199,716 of WAAG01059270.1, read as the reverse complement.
CATGGGAGAAAACTACAAATAACCCTATTAAACTCACTGTTCTAGAACAAAGCAGAACACACATCTCAGCACAAAAAGCAAAGGACTATTTGAAAACCTGTAAGTGCATTAAAATACTGCACTTCTGATTACACCAAGCCATGCACACTGAGGGAAAATTCCTGCATGGAAAGACAGTAGGCTGCCCGACAGATGCACGCATCTCCTCTTGGTCTCTGCCAAGTTCAGCTGAGTAAGGTGAACAGAACAGAACCTGACAGAGCTCTGGCCAAAGCCCTCATCCTGGGGTGCTGCAGGATGCTCCCCACAGTACCCAAACCACTGCCAAATGCTTCTGGAGCAGTGGCTTGCCAAGCAACTGCACACCACACACATCAGCTGTACACCTGAAGGACCAATACTGACAAACACTGCACAGATTTGACATGGCCACAGCTTCTCAGAATAGACATCAGCCTCCCTGGACATTTTCATGGTGAATCTTTGCAAAAGCAAAGTTGAATTCAATCTAAAATGTACACAGAGAAGCCCAATGTTTTCCAATAACAAGATCTTTCTTATATGCAGGATCCAGAAATACCTTATGTTCCTTCCTCCATGGGGACAATGCAACACTGGTTTGTGTTACAAAGCATGACTCCAGGCAAAGTCATTTCAAGAACAAGTAACAAAAGCCTTCATTAACAAAGAAAGATTCACAAAGCTAGCAAGTCACCTGGAAACACTTCTCTATCAGTACGAGTTCTGTCAGGAGCCTCCACTGAAAATCTCAATGCAATGCAATGAAATTTCAGGCACACTATAAGAGATTCAGCAAAGAAAAGCATTCAAGTGTAAGCACTACATGGCCAATAAACACCATTATCAGATTCAGTGCCTGTCACAGATGAGCAGCTCATGGAGAAAAGATGTCAAATCAATTCTCTAACAAGTGGTTTGAGCACAGAAACCATCGCTGATAACAGTATCTCACAAGGAGACGCAGAGCCCACTATCCACTTGTACTATGCAGGCATTACTTTACGGTTGAAAGCCCTACATTAGCCCTCCAAGTCACAGCTGCAGGTCTCTGCATTTCCTCAAGGCAGTCACAGGGGGCAACTGGACTACACGTTCCCAGGGACAGGGAATGTCTGTGGTTATCTGCCTGAGGTCACAGGAAGGACCAAACCTTCCTACAACCAATATTCTTCTAACAGAGACAACAACGCCCCACAACATTTATCACGGATGCATTTAAAGGCAATGGCTCCTCCAGACAACACAATTTCTTACACTAACCACCTACCCTTCACTCTTGGTAGCTGGGAGCTGCTTCTTCAGAGTTTCTTTATCTTCAGCTTTCAAGATGCTGAAGCCCAGGAGGTGGGTGGCCCCGTAGGCCGGGAGGAAGCCCAGCTCTGCTCGGCGGCTCACAAAGCAGTCCGGGTGGTACCAGTTATCTATCATTCCCAGCTGTGGCTTTTCAGGATGTACCATCTTCTTGGAAATCCGAATCTGGCCCTGAGGTAGATTAAAGTGACACAAGAGCAACTGTTAGGCCATTCTGGAATGAGCAGGATGTTAACTAGTTACCAACACGATGCTTCCTAAAAACCTGTAAAACAGTAACAGTTTCTCTATTGAAGTCTGCAACTTTTCTTCAAACCCTTTCACTACAGTTCCTCTACTTTTTCCAGTACTCTTGCTAGGTTGAAAAAGTCACCTTTTAAGGTAGTTTTCTGTTCAAAATCCACTCAGACTGGCTAATCCTGTTGTTTTTATTCCAACTTCCAGTAAGTTTACCAAGTAAAACTCCCATGAACAAGCCTCATAAAGGCACATCTCAAAATCAACTTTATGTACCTACCACCCAAACATCAATGCCAATATGATCTTACCTTGTCTTACTGCAAATTACTTTTCAGATGTGCAACAAGTAGTTGGTTTGCAGTGCAGCAGCAAGCAGGAAAAGCTGCAGTTAGTGGTGGCTCTCTTACCACAGAAATGTTGGTGAGTAGTGTGCCCAGCCTGCTCCAAGACCCAACTGAAAGGAGGGATCACCAAGCTTGAAGGCCAGGCTACCATGCCTGAGGGATGCCTTTACTGTCAGCTGTCCAGGACACAGCTGCTCCTCAGACATAGAAATGCAGCTCTTCAAGTGCTTTCCATATGCAGGACAGACAGGAAGCAATTATAAAAACCACTGTTTGAATTAGAACTGGTGAGAGAAAAGATGAGATAGAGAACTATTTTACCTTTTCTATTTTCTGCTCACAGCCTTTGCAAGTACTTCTGTTAGACTTGGCATATTCTGCAGCAAAGTCATTTAGGCTCTTCTCAGCCTTACCACCTCCTTCCTGCTCCCCTCCTTTTCCTGGAGAATAAAGCAAATACAGAGTTCGGCTTTAATACACATTCCCTTATTCTCTTATTCTCTGTCCCAGATTGTTAGCAGTCTGCATTAATAAACTTCTTGGGTTCCAGCCACTCATTTGTGTAGAATTTGAATACAGAGCAAGACAAGCAGTCCATGCTCCAAAGCACCACCATAACCATGCACTGAACTGAAGGTACCATTAAAAAAACACAGTACAACAGGATCTGTTAAGATTAAAGAACTGAAAACTAAATACACCAATCATGATAACAAGAAATGTTTTTCAATATACCTGCCAACTGACTTGGCCTTTTCCCATCACTGATTTAACATGCTGGATGATACTGTCAGCATCCTAGTCCTGGAGTGTCGAGACACTCCAACAATTCTTCTGACATCACTTGTTGTAGGGACATGGACATCAAATCACCATAATAACAGCACAACAAAAGAGCACAGCTCCAGCTGAACCTCCAAACACCATGAGGCTTCTGCCTACCTCCTCCAGGGCCTCCAGTTTCAATGGCTTTCTTGATTTTCTCCTGATCTTCCCACCGAAGCTCAGGGAAGCCGTCAATGTCTGTGTGGGACACAATTCGAGCCCGCTTCCAGAAGCAGCTGTAGTGGTGCCAGTGAGGGACTTTGCCATCAAACATGGGTGACTAGCAAAAAAGCACATTAGGCCAAGATGAAACAATTCAAGCAGAATGAAGGGGAAAAACAAAACAAAACAAAGCCCAAGATAAAAAGAAGTATCTGGGTAAACACACGTGATTTCTTCCTTTTATTTTTCTTTAAATCAAGAGATGGATACTATTTAGGACAAAGTCTAAGAAGAAAATCTAATAAGACAGACAAGCTGCTGGAAAGATGTTCCCAAAGGGGATAGACATGGAAGGAGCATTTAGCTAGCTTAACCAGTTCATAACCTTGCTGATCAACCCATCTGTTTTATTAAAAAAAAAAAAAAATAGAAGAGTCACAGCCTCAGCATGGTTGCACCAGCCCCTGTGAGACTGTGCAGCACGAGAGGCTGCTGGCCTCATTCCACAATCCCTTTGAGAGCCACTTCTTAAGCAAACTGTCTATATACTGGAGAACCCATGTAAGGCACAAGATAAGAAGGCCAGCTCCAAGGATTGTGGCCTGAGGAAATTCCTGAGTGGCCTGCAGGAGGTAGAGACAAAATTCAAGGGAAACACCAGAGCCCAGTCAAGGTTCTGCATCAGAGAGAGTCTGGGATGTTCAGCCTGGAGAAAGCTCCAGGGACATCTTATAGCACTTTCCAATACCTGATGTGGGCCTACAAGAAAGCTGGAGAGGGAGTTTTCACAAGGGGTTGTAGTGATAGGGTGATGAGGCACTGGAACAGGTTTGCCCAGAGAAGCTGTGGATGCCCCATCCCTGAAACTGTTCAAGGCCAGGGTGGATGGGGCTCTGAACCACCTGGTCTAGTGGGGGGCATCCCTGTCCACGGCACAGGATTGGAACAAGATGATCACCAGGGTCCCTTTCAGACCAAACTATTCCATGATCCTGCCATCAGGACAGAAGTATCAAGCAAGTCCTCCTTGAAGTGCAGCTCCAGAGTGCCCTGCCCCACACCAAGCACTTGTTTTGCAAGTGCTCCACTTGTTTAACACTCAGACACAGTAGGTACCATCCTGGCACGGCTCCAGTCACTCACCAGGCAAAATAATCTTACAGTGTTTTGGCTCCAAATAACACACACCAACAACTGCTGTACTAATAATACTCAGTGCTGTATAATTATTACTGATAATACAGAACTAATGACGTAGGAAAGCCTTCCATGTGTCACTCACTAACAGGAGGGAGATCGCCAAGCCAAAAACAACAGCAGAGCTTCGTGCATGAGCAGGAAGGAAAAGGAAAGGGCTTCAAAGACCACAGCATGGAACCAGGGAAGCTGGGAGCCCAAACTACAACCAACCACCTACCCAAACTGTGAGAGGACATTTTCCTTTCCAGATGGACTCTTCCCACAAGCCAGGACTGGATACTCAGTTACTCTCACAGCACCACAGCAGCCACCCTGCAGTTGCTCTCAATGTGTCTGTAAGTCACACACAATTTTGGCACTGCAACTTGGACACCTCTGGGCTCATGTCTAGAGTTTTGCAGGAGGACTCAGGGCTGTTCCCAACACGAAGGCTTTGAGGGCACGAGGCACTGGGGTGTACAAAAGAGAGCAGAGCTGGCTTAATCTTTAAGACAACCATACAAGCAGCGAATAATCTCCTCAACATGGAGTTTCAGACTCTTTTCTCTGTGTGGAAAATGAAACCTCTAGGCAAGCTGGGCCTTGTTTACACAACTTCTCTCAGCTCACCTATCTCTAGACCATAGTTTCCTAAACAAACTAAGGAAAAAAGAGGCCGATTCACTTTCATAGTGCACATTCAGATAAAAGAAAACACTCGGTTCCAGCTGGAAGCAGAAGGCAAAGCTGTTCTGGTCCTGCAGGGCCTGGGTGCCTGCCCTGTGCCAAGCACCCAGAATCCTACTGTCATTCAGAGCTCTTTACTTGAGGAACCAAAACAAAAGGGAGGTTACAGCAGACACAACTAAGGCCTTGGTCTGTATCTCCCTTTAATTTCTTCAGCACAATTTGCAGAAGAGCTCGATGCACTGATGCTGGTACAGGCTGCTCTGCAGGGGATTTCCCCGAGAAAAAGCAAGGGACCCACGTGCTCTGGTGAAATTCAGGCATTTACAGCAGGATGCTCAGCGGCAGGGTGTGCTCTGCTGGTATAAAAACTAGTAGAGGGCAGCGGAAAGCACAAGCAAATTCAAGAGGTTGAGGAGAAAATAAATAAAAATACAAGTGTTGGGTGTAAGACCGGCAGTTTTGGGGAGATGTCCGGCAATGAAAGGCAGTGGCTCTGTGAGGAACGTCATGGTCCCCAGGAGCTCACTCCATAAACCAAACCCTAGAGAACCAGAACACAACCCCCGGCCCCCGTGCTGAAGAAGGGCAACCCGCCTCGCATCAGCCTTAACTGCTGGGCAAGACAGGAAGGGATAACAAACGTAAGGAAGCCGAGGAGCAGCAGCCGGAGCAGGGGAGGAGCAGCTCCAGCGAGCGGCTGAGGGCAGCCGGGGAGACAAAAGGAGAGGCAGCAGGAACACGTGCGTGCAAACGCTGCAGCCTGGCACCGCACGGTCCCACATCTTTCCCAGGGGAAGGAGGCCCTGAGGAACAAAGGCAGAGGCATATATTTCCCCTCAGGGGCAGCAGCTTTGCCTCCAACCCCGGCAGACCTGCCAGCCCCGCCCGACAGCCGGCAGGCCCCCGCAGCCCGGGCTCGGGGGGACCGGGCCCTTCCTCCCCGCCCCGTACAAGCGGTGCCTCTCCCAGGGATATAAGCGAGCTATGTCCTCCAGACCCGGCTCCTCGGGCGGCCCGGAGCCACAGCACCCACCCATCCATCCGCAGGGCTTGGCGCTGCCACCTCCTTACTCGCCTTCCGCAGACACGCGTGTGCCTTTGCTTTCAAGCAACACCCCCAAACTCAACTCGCCCCCAGCACGCTGCAGGTGCCCCCTACCCTCTGCCCTCCTGCAGCCAGCGGGGATAGAGAATCCCCTCCCAGGCCGGCGGTGTGTGCCCCCCCTGCGGGGCGGCGATTCCCTCCGCATCCTCCCGCAGCAGGGAGGGATGCCGGGTCCTTGCACAGCTCCCAGCCCCCCAAGACAAGACGGGGCTCTTCCTTCCAAAGGGAAGCCGAGCAGTCTCTTCCCCAAAAGGCAAATAATAGCATAAGGGCGGCGGAGAGCAAGCCGTGCCTTCGCAGCCCGTTCGCCAATTGCGGTTCAGCGGTTTCACGGCTGCCATGCGCCAGCCAGCTCTGCGAGACCACCCGGGCCCGGCCGCTCATCCTGCGGCCCCCGGGGCCGCCCCAGATCTCTCACAGATTCCGGGCCGCAGTTCCTGTGTCTCGTATGCAAAGCGCGCACCGAGCGGGGATTCCCCGGGCCCGACACCGAGCGCTGCGAGCGGCTGCACACGCGTCGCGGGGCACGGAAAAGCCGAGCCGCGGAGCTCGCCTCGCCCGCCGGACGGCAACAAAGCGCCTCTGTGCGCGGCCCCGGCCCCG
>WAAG01059270.1:182535-193185 GCA_013390105.1 Tichodroma muraria | reverse complement strand
GCCGCCTCTGCAGCCCTGGGGAGCGGGGGAAGCGGCTTCCCCCGCCCGGGGAGCGCTGCGGGCAGGACTGCCCCGGGCACCGGCGCTGCTGCGGACACGGCAGCGAGCGAAGGGGTTTCTCTTAAAAACAGGCTGCGCTTGCCACCGCAGCAGCGAAAAGTGCGGCCGAGCGGCTCCGGAGCACCGCGGCGGGCGGAGGGAGTGGAGCTCCGCGCTGGCCCCGCCGGCGNTCTGCCGCTCGGGCATCGATTGCGCGCGCCTGGAGGTTCCTCCTGTGTATCAATGGGAGGCGGGCGCGGCGGCGCGTCTCGTGCTGCGGGCCGCGCTGCGCCGTAAGGGCTGCGGGTTCGAGTCCCGCCGCCACCCCTCGCATCCCGCCGCATCCCTGTCCTGTGCCCCGCACAGAGCGTCTCCCGCGTCTTGGGAGAACCTGAGCTCAGCAGCTCTCCCGCAGACAAATACTGGCCGCGTGATTCCACTTCCAGGCGGGCGTTCCGGTGGTGCCCAGCGACAGGAAGAGGAGAGATGGCCGTAAATTAAAGCACAAGAAGTTCCAGTTCAACACCACCTGGACACGTTCCTGTGTCACCTGCTCCAGGTGACCCTGCCTTGGCAGGAGGTTGGACTGGTGATCTCCGGAGGTCCCTTCGAACCCTGACAGTTCTGTGATTCTGTTTCCGCCAGTCCCTGGGAATACCAGTGGGGCTGCTGACAAAATCAAAGAAGAGCCCTTCGATAAAAAATCTGGAGGTTTTTTTTCCCATTCACAGGAGATAATTATCCTCTACTATCAGCAGAGGGCGTTGGCTCTGCAGCTTCCCTGGAGGAAGGATGAGGAGAGCACTGAAGTTACTCCAAACCCTTGCCAAGTACTTGTCGTTAATTTTATAGAGATTCTGAAATTAAGATTCAACGAAGGCAGGGTGTGCAGGCATCCTGGGCTTCAGGCAGCTCGCAGGTGTCACTAAGAGGTGTACACCAGCATCTCAGTAAACCTGAGATGTTGACACACTTTTTATCCTGTGCTGCCCTTCTCCAGGCTGTCACAGGTGGGCTGTGCACGACCGCAGGGTTTGCCTTCACAGCGAGTCTCCCCTAACAGCCTGGGGACTAGCGGCGTGCCCGGGAGGACAGGATGGGTCCTGGGTACATCTCTGAGGATTTGGGGAAGGAGGAAAAGAAAACCCTGCGAAGCACTAGATGGTGCTGCGAACACACGGACACCCAGGTGCTCCATACAGCGGAATCTTTGCCCTTGCTGATTGCTCTTTCCAGGAGTTCTTGGCCCAGACACCAGTGGTTCAGAGGCAGATCAGTGCATTTGGTCGCACCCCGGGAAAAAGTGGGGAGAAACGCCAGGACAGTTCATCTGGATGACCTGGTGGGTGCCCCTCACACTGCCTGGCACGTTTGCCGAGGGGTTTGCCCCGTTTGAAGGTGACCAGCAGACAGGCGTGGAGTGGCATTCACCCAGTTCAACAGATCTGCTGCCACCCTGCTCCATCCAAGGGCATCCAAAAGGAAAGCAAATAACAAACAATTAAGAGTTGTCCTAAGTGAAGTCAATGGCCTGTTTAGCCCTGATCCTGTCTCTGCCAGAGGCTGACATAAGAAAGGCCAAACTAGCACTATTTGATCTCCCAAGTATTTCCCAGTCTCATGAGATTTGTGGCTCAGGGATTTCCTGCATGCCATCATCCTGGGGGTAATTTTTCTTCCCAGGATTTGTCCAGTTTCTCTGAAAAAAATCTTTTGTTTATATGTTATTTATTTATAGTGTTTGAGCAAAAGAGAAATGACTGCTTATTGGTGTTTCCTCTGGCTGGGGCCACTTCCACTCCTAAGAAAGGCAGCTCTGTCCAAACACCAAAATGCTGCTCCACTCTCGCTGCTAGACACTTGCAGGGGATCTGTAAGATGTCATGAAGAGCTGTACACAGACATTCACAGGCTTGCAAGCATGAAAACAAGCCAAGAAAGTGTCTGTAACAAATGGCTGTTCTAAGCTAAACCTTTTTTTTTTTTCAGTTATGAATGCATACTACATTAATACTAGTCCAAATGGGGTTTAGTGGATTTTCTTTTTTGAAAGGGGTAGGTGGTTCTGCTTGAAAGGATCAGGCTCAAAGCTCTGGGCACTTTACCTTTTTAGCCTTACTTTGAGAATTCCACAGGAGTTTGTCTGGTTACAACCAGTGTGTTGCTTTGGAACAGGAACATCTAAATACCAGGAATTACATTGTTATGGTTCTTCTTATTGCAGTGTAATTTCCTCTGCAGGCAAAGTGTCATCCTGATTTGTGGTGTCAAGAGTTGCCAAATCATATTAGTTGCTTCCATAAATCTATTGATCTCAACAGAGCTGCCTTGCTCTCTGTCTTCCATAATGTGACATGTGGGTCACAGCACATCCCTTCCTCTCTCCCGGGGCAGTGGGGGACCACCGAGTCAGTGCTAACACAAACAGCACCAAGGATATCAAGTTTTGTTACAAAACAGGGAATGCTTTGGCAGCAGCTGAGAGAAGTGGCATCTGCAAGGCCACTTTTCTGGGTAACCATCATCCCTTTAAGTAAACACAGTATTTCAAGAGCCCCCATATTTGGCTGCTGGGTTTTACCAGAGCCTGCATGCAGCAGGCGCAAGGGCAGTTAAAGAGGGAAAGATTATTATGATCCCTCACATCCCTTTCTAACAATATTCCCATCTCAGTGCGCTGATGACTTCTGACATCCTGTTGGATAACAAGTGCTGCACCAAAGTGTGAGACCAATGGTTTGGTTTTCCTCTCTGTTACCAGAGCAGAACTTGTGGCTATCCTCAGAGGTGTTTTGATTATCTCCATATACTGACACCGAGATGCCAAACTGGCTGCTGGTCCTTACAACGTGGTGCTTCCCAGGAAAACCAACCCATATCACACATGCCCATGGGCTCCCATATGGGCTCCCATAGCTCACAGTGCTTCAGACAGGAGTGTAGGTGAGGAAGGGGATATGATATCATCAAAGGGTCTGATTTGCAGGCTTCATCATAAATGTCAGGATGTTTGGAATTTCCTTAAAGCCTCTGTTTCTGCAATCTCACCTCTAGGATGCCCTGGCAATTTCTGATATCCAGAGGCAAATCCCACAAAAACAGTAGAGCAGAAAAGAGTGGCCCAAGAAACCACAGCTCTGGCTGTTTTGAGTGTCTCGAACTGTGAAATTCAGTGTCAGGCATTCAGGTGCCTGGCCTGTGACTTCAGGGCATCACAAAGAATTATATTTTCTTTCCTGGGTCGTTTTGCATTAGATTCCTCTGAAAGGCAGAGAGAAGTAGGTCAAACTCCTGGTACCAGGAAGACATAAGCTCTCTCTTCAGTGTCACAGGACAAAATGCTGCCCCTCAGATTGTGCTGACAGAATCCTGAGCACTAAATCTTCCAGACTGTCTTGCTTTGGGCTCCATTTCTGACACATGTTTGAGATGTCTCCCTGCAAAGATTTCCACCCTGCTAAGCATCTCACAAAGGGTGAGAAAATGTTGGACATATATAGAGAACCTGATCGCTTACAGCCCATAGGGGAGTCAGAACTGTTCTTGCTCAAGCCTGGATTTGTTGCTGCAGGAGACTTTATATTATCTGGTCTTTGATATCAGATAGCTCGAAAGTTTTGTAACAAAAACCCCTTCTGTGCTAGGTTATCCTGTCTATATTGATGACCCACTTTTTTCATGCCACTGCACATAATCAGTGTGGCTGGGATGACCCTGTTTGCATCCAGGCAAGAGGCTACAGGCAACCACTGCTGTGGCTCAGCTGTACCTTCTTGCTTATGCAAGTGATCATCCCATTGACATCCCTGAGACTACACCAGTGGGAAAGGGATGAGAGATTGTGCACACCCCATCTAACTGAGCATCTTATTGTCTTTTCTTTCCATGGAATAAATAAGAGAGCTTATTGTCCTGTCTGGGGGTTCTAAAATATGTTTTGAATAGCTTAATAACTTCCCATGGCTCCTCTCTTCTGGGTGATCATTAACATATGCAACCTCTTTGTCTGGATTTAGAGTGTTCCTGCAGGGCAGAAGTGAAGTTTTGGTGCCCAGAGCTGGCCTCCTCTAAGTCCCCCTAAATAATTTTGCATTACAGACCAGCACAGAGCTCTGTGTGAAGCAGCTCTTATGGTTCCTCTGTTCTTTAGAAAGGTCCCTTAAATAAACCTGTTTTTTCAGCTTTCCAGATGCTCAGGAAAGTAGATGTAGAAAGAGGTAAGGGAGGAGGGGTTGATAGAGGAGAAACAGCATTTCAGACTGCTTGGGAACATGACTGAGTAGCTTTCTCTAAGTTAATTCAGTGGTGTGACTACATATCCTGAAGATAATATTCCAAAGCCAGTGGCAGAGCCAAGTGCAGCCACAGTACTTGCCATAGTTAGTACCTGGGTGCTTGCCAGGCTTTGAGGTTATTCACCCTGACATTATCCCCATACAGGAAAGACAGTGCCATTATCCCTGTTTTACTGTCCCCATGTGGCAACCAAGACACAAATCACTATGCGATGAAATTAGAGAGTGGAAAATTAAAAAAGGGTAGAAGGAAATTTGTTCTCATGGCAGGTTAATTAAACTAGAGCCTACAGCCAAAGGCAGATATGGCAAAGTAATGCTGAAAGGAATTGTTTAGAGTTCTCCTAACTGCAAATGTTAAAAGGGACATAAAACAGTGAGCTTTGGAGATAAAGTCCATACCTAATTTATGATGACTGTGAGGAGACAAAACATGGGGAAGAGATGGTCTTCAGTCTCACCATGGGTCCTTCATCTGAAATGCTCAGCACAGTGAGCTGGAGAGGGAGGAGCACTTGCTGAATGGGCAGCTGTGGTCCATTCTTGATTTCTGCTACCTGCCAACAAGAATAAGAAATCACACCCAAGGAAAAAGCAGAGTATCCAAAATCCTGAGCTAATTCCACAGCCATTCAGTCAGCCTTTGGCAGAGTTCGTGAGAAATGATGGCAAAGTCCCTCATGGGCTACCTGGCTACCTTTTTTGTGTGGATGCTGCCCATTGGCTTGTTCTCCCACCTGTGTTCCCAAGCAGCATCTTTCCCCTTGGTAGTGCAGTGGGGCTGTTAATCATCCTGCCTGTGTGGATGCCACTTGTAAAAGGCTCTGCTGCCAAAGGAAGGAGGCACCAGCTGCAGCACTGAAAATGTTCAAGAGCAGAAACAAGGAGAGAGATTTGGAAAGTTCATACCGAGAGATCTGTGTGTGCCAATCCCAAGATACAGCTTTATGGAGGAGTTTAATTAAGGATAGCAGCTTCCCCATCTGAAGTTGTAATCCCAAATACATGTTGTCTCCACATAAGCTTGAAGCCAGGCTATGACTCCTAGAGCACCCCAGGGTAGATGGCCACATCCCTGGGTGGGAGATACCTGCCCTACTTGTGCCAGCAGTCTGGGTATCCCCTGGCACAGAACAGCTGCCAAAATATGTATTGGGCAGCACAAGATACCAGCTGGAGAGTCTGCATGTGGTTCTCAGTTTGGGTCCTTGAAAATGAATAAAGAAAAGCCAAACAGAAGAGCCGGAGGGCTAAAAGGGACAGAGTAGCCAATGAAACTCTCAGTAGCATTGTGCTATTGGGGTAAAGAAGAAAATGACATTTTTCTGCAGTCCTGTGGGTGCTCTGTGGTAGATTGAGGCTGCACAGGCCCTTTGCAGAGATACCACAGCCTCTGAAACAAATCCACTTTTGAAATGGGGACTTCTTACAGCATTCTGCTAAAGAGCAGTGGAACTGCAGAGGGAATTGAAACATGTCCCATTAGTGACCCAACTAGTCCCCATAATTTAACCAAAATCTAAATCCCATCTGATTATGATGGACACAGACAGCTGAGACCTCGCTTTCCTGTCCCAGCTGAAAGCAGACTTGACTTTGCCTGTACCCACACTGGCTCTGCCCAGGTGAGCAGCAGAATGTTTTTTCTGGTCTTTGAGCATCCATTATGTGACTGATTCCAGTAATTCATTAAGTGCAACAAATGAGTGGTGAAAGTGGAGGCTACACTACCCCATAATTCATCTCCCTTGCCTCTTGATGAGAAGGTTTTCTGTTACACTGGGCAGACTTGTCCTCATCACTCTCCTTACAGGCTTTCTCTCATTCTCAGTTGCCTTCAGACAGAAATATGTCCAGTGCCAGAAGCTGTGAATGCCTTCTTTCCCCCATTGCCAAAATCTGCAAGGTACTTCTTGCCTATAGACCCCTGGGTTTAGCTAAGAGCTCAGCAGTGGTTATGCTATTTGGAAATGATAAATATTTCTACCTGAGTCATAAGTTGTGGAAAAGTCAGTCTAGCTCCTCTGTAACCCATCGCTTTCAGAAAACTCTGAACTGCTTGTAAATGCCATAATGAGGAATACTGACCACTTATCTAATAAAATTTGCTTTCTGAAGTATTTCTCAGCTCTATTACACTCACACAACTTCTTGATAATAAGTATCATGAAGTGGATTTGATATTTTTGTCTGTCTTCTTTTGTATTGTATATTCATGACAGGGAATCTTAGTTTTCCTTTGTGACTAATACGTGTTAGGGGATATCCTGATTAAAGGATAATTGGTTTCTTTGTCCTAATAGAAATACGCTCTTTAAGCTCATCTGATGCATTCAAAGATATGCAAAATATTCAGTCCCTAATCCAGGTAGCTGTCATTTATTCAGGCTTCCAATTCTAAAGACCCCATTTACACAATGGATGGCATGGAGAGGGAGGGCTGGCAGCAGAGCCCAGGAGCCCTGGGTCTGCTCTCCTCGTCAACACTGAGGACCCACGCTCCAGTGTTGCTCTAATTAGAGCAACCCAGCTACAATCAGATTAACTTTATTTGCACTATTTGTAGACAAACTATGCATAAAACACACCACAGAGCAAAATCACACAGGGCACTGGTAATAGATGTCATAAAATACAGCAAGCAATGATGAAAGTGATGCTTGGTAAACACATCAGCCTGGCCAAAGGCAACACATTTCAGAGGAAGATGTTTGTTTTCAGTAAAGCTGCAGCAATCTCTCCAGCTACCAAGTGAACTTTACAGAGGATTAGCAGTGCTGGAAACTGGAGTCCTCTTTTCACCCAGAGAAAAACTGCACAAGGGCAGTACAAGGCCAGTATTGCCACTAAAACATCTTATTTCTGGGCACACTTGGTGGGGGTAGGAGGGGAAGCACCTCTTTGCTGAGGTTGCAGGCAGCCAGAGCTGCTGTGCTGGGGGTGCTGAGAGGTGGAACGTCCCTGCTTGAGAGAGAGCCGAGACAGGATACCCACCTGGGGAGGGCTTAGCACACATTCAGCTGCTGGCAGCTAATTTTAGATACAATCAACTTTCAATTACCTACAGGGAGCTTAAATGGCCCTGACTTGCCCCAGCACTGCTGGCTATGCTCCAGTGCTGTTGAGGGTGATGCAGAGAGCAAGCAGCTCTTGCCCTCCTTGACGCATTGGTTTTCTACGGAGAAACCACCTTTGGCATTTCCCAAAGCAGATGGCTCCAAGTTTTCTCACCAGGTCTTGTCCACAGGCATTGTCTCACCCCTGCTTTAGCTCTGCCTGAATAAGGGAGTTATTCTCACCCGCCCCAGGGTCAGCTTTGGCAGAGGCCTCATTGCTATTCTCAGCCTTCTCTGGTCACAGCTCCTCTGCTGATCCCACGGTCTACAGTTACATTTCACAAACTGCTTTTGGAAAGAGCCATCCTCCTTCACAGTGTCAGCTAGCTGCGGGGACCATCATCATCGATTTTGCTAAAGAACTGGCAAATCAATGACCTCTGGGAGAGATCCTGGAGTCCTGTGGTCTTCCTTCTATCAAGGCTGGATGTGTAGCTGCTAATTTGTTGTCCTGTGCATGCCTATCTCCGTGGCTGCTCATTAAGTGAGACCCATTATCGTTACTGCTGATGGCAAGGAATGCTCAGACCCCCCACTGAACTGAGAGTCTCAAGGAATAAATGGGATATGATAACTTTCATTATCTCCCTTTCAAGCATCAAGAATTCAGTGACAAAACCCAGCAGGGAATGTGTAGCAAGGAACTTGCATTTCCTAGCTAAGGGAAACCATATAAAAATCAATTATCTAGGGCATGAAATAATTGTGGTTCTCCCAAAGGAAAATACGGTTTAGCTTAATCGTTCCGCGACTAGTGTTAATGAGTTATCATGAGACATTTCTATTCAGATCCCCAGGAATCAAAATAGGCCAGAGTATGACCCTGTATGCATCTCAGGACAAAGTAGAAAAAGAAATGTATAGTGGCACTTTGGTTTCTACCAGCTGTCATATGGCATAGCTTTCATACTGCATCTCAATTTTTGGCCTCCTGACACCTCAGAGGTCAGAGCTTCCAGGCCCTGTTGCTGAAACAGGCCCACCCTATCCTGATACAGCAATGTTTCCAAGCTTGCTTAAGTGCATGAGTCTTCTATGCCTGTCTAGAGTCAAACATACACTTAACAAATCTGTTGGATCCTTAAACCTGACATCCAGCACGTATTTCCTTCCTAGCTGTGCATTGCACACTATTTATCAAGGTGGCTCCAGCACTCAAAAGTGTGAGCTTCAGTAGGAGAACAGACTGACTACAGCTCTTCAGATACTTGAGAGTTCAGTTCCCAAGAGACCTCTTACTCACGGTCCCTTAAGGTTTCCTATTTCATGGACATCCCTCTCATGGTCCCACCTTGCTGCCATTGCCATCAGGTGACCAGTACAGGCAGCCAAATTCAGAGCTGTCCTTGAAGCCTGAGCACAGTGACAGAATTGCAGCCTTTTATTCTGGATTTGGCTTTAACTTATCACACCTGCCAGTTTTAAAGGGGATCTGCATTCCTGAGGGAATCAGCACTTCACATATCAAATCCACTTGGAAGGACAAAGGGACATCTCAGACATGACCACCACGAAGTGTTGGTGCACTTACAAGGTTTTACAAAAGAATTTGGACAATTGATTTGGAAACTTTTTTGGAGAGGTTTCCCTTTGGCTCCTCCTAGTGACAAATCTGGTCTGAATTCCTTGATCTGTGCAAAGCTGTGAGCGATGTTTGACGCTCAGATCAAGTATGATTTTTGTACATTTTTGATCCTCAGTGAACCAATCATCTGAGCCAGTAGCTCAGACTAACTCAGCTGGAACCATAATATCTGAAGTCTCAGTCTGGATATGCATCCTGCAACTCTGCCCATCTCTTTTTCATGTGACACAAACTCTGTTAGCTGGGAGTGTTTAGAGAAGATGGAGCCAGACCCTTTGGAGAGGTGTACAGCAGAAGGATGAAAGGCAAAAGATTTGAAACAAAAAAAAAGTTGTGGTTTTGATAGGAGTAAAAAGGGATTATCATGAGTGTGATGAAGCAATTGAACAGAGAAGCTGTGGATCTTCATCGTTGGAGATAATTCAAAATTCAGCTGAATAAGGCCTTGAGTATCCTGCTGCTGCTGGGCTAGATTTGAGCAGTGGTCCCCTTTGCGTTCACCACAGCCTGTGACTCTGTTATGAAGCCTGTTAGCAACACATGGAAAAAGAAGTAATAATTTCCACTGTTTTTTGGTTTGTTTTTTTTTGATGGAGCAGTAATTCTTGTGTTCCTGTTGAAGAACTGAGGGTGTAATATGGCATTTGATATGCCACCAAGGAGAAAGAGTCATAAACTACAAATAAGCCTAGAGACCAAATCCTATCAGTAGCTGAGCACATGCATTGTGCCTAATGGAATTTGAGGCTGTCCATCATTTCATAATATCATTTTAAGAAAGAGAACCAAAATGAGATCTTCTTCACACTAATGTGCATGGCAAAATGTTCAGCAGGTTCAGTGGATGCAAGCAGGGGTGGATGCCTCAATTATCAAGCTCAGCATGCGCATTGTGGTGGAGCCTGACAAAGATGTGTGCAAAGTGCTTTACCCCACCCCTTTTTATAGCTAAAACCAGAAAGCCCTGGCAGAAAGGTGACATCCTGGCTTTCTGAAGGGAAGCTGAAATTGCAGCCATTTCCCTTCACTTCCCTCCCTGGGGGCCTCAGCTGTTCTGGATGGCTTTCTGACTCCCAGTGACTTTCGCAGCAAAATCTATTTTCACAACCCCTATTTTGGAACCCCACACAAACTTTTCTTCTTCATGGGGACAGACAAAAACACCAGCTTGTCTCTTTTCTGTCAAGGAACATGCAGTGCCAGAGTGTAGTAGTTTGGCCGTGATTGGCCAATGTGTATTACTGACATTTGATAAAACCAATGAAAGCGTGGGTACGCCTTTTACGATACACCTTTTTTAAATGCAAACGCGGGAATCAGCTCTCTCTTGGTTTCCGGCAAAGGCTCAGGTAAGAGCTCCTGCCGAACATTCTCTGCTCCCCCTCTCCCCACGTGGCCGTCGGGCCTGGGGGGGAGGGGGAAGCAAGTCAGGCTGACCGGGAAAAAGAAAAAAAGACCGCAGAGCCAAACTCTGAGATACGTTGCTGATATCTGGCTGATGGAATTCAAGTTTTCTTCTCCTGAGCATGGTCGGTGAGAGAATTTTCCTCAGGGTTGTCTTGGAGCCACGGAAGATCACGCAGATCGGGCGGGGATGGCTTTTCTGAGTGGAGTT
>WAAG01059270.1:166254-182235 GCA_013390105.1 Tichodroma muraria | reverse complement strand
TTTCATGATATAAATGTTTTCCGGGCGGCTGTTATCATGAAAAGTTTGTTTTGTCTTGTTTTGTTTCAGTTTTTAGTTCCATAGCGAGTAAAAGATGCTCCAATCTCTAGAAGAATTGAAGAAAGACTATTCTAGAATTGAAAAACTGACTGAAAGTTTCTAAATGTAATTTCTGTATGTTGTTAATGAGAGTGAGAGAAATTTTGGTAATAGAGGAAGAATGTTTGAAAGGTTTCATTCTAATTCTAAGAGTTTGTTAGTTGTTTTTTTTTTCTTCTCCTTCTTTCCTTTTTGTATTAGTTAATAAAAGTCTGTTCTTTTCAAGTTTAAACCTGCTTTGCTCTTGATTACAAAATTCCTTTTCTTTTGGCAACCCAAACTGATAGTTTTTTTTTTCCTGTCTGGTTCACAATGAAACCACGACACAGAGGATGAAACATCAGATTCTTTATTCTCGATTGAGGCTAATTAGTGTAATTAGAAAAGAAAATACACTGGGTATTTGAAACAGAAGTTGCCTGAACTCAGAATCAGAGCAGCATTGCGTGAAGGAACTGGACTGCCTGGTACAACTCCAGAGGTTTCCAAATGCTTGTTTGGACATCTCATTCTGGGGTGAGGAGGAAAGCCTGTTAAAAGGAGCTTCTTCAGCTTGCTTTACAAGCAGCAGAACCCTAATCTTTTAAGAACCTACAAAAAATCCCCACACTTGCAGAAAGCATGGTTCTGCCCTTCTGAGCCTGACCCCTGCCCTGATGCTCTACCTGTGGATGCTGTGCTCTGTGTGTAGTCAAAGCACCTCTGGCTGCATCAAAACAAGAGCTCCTACTTCTCCATCTGGTGAATCTTGTCCACAAAACTGAGTTCTAATACAACATTCCTCCTATGTTAGATGAAATGCTTTTGGGAGTAAGAAATGATCACCTCTAACTTTTAGAAGTAGGAGTTTTGGTGTTGCCAATATGAAGTAATTAAAGAGCAAGATGCCACAGAGAAACATATCAGCAGATAAGGAGGAGGATAAATAGGGGGAAGATGAAAAGGAGAAGAAAAACACAAAAAAAAGAGGAATATGAAGGACAATGTAAGATCCAGAGCTGGGCTGCAGAGCAGCACTTCCCCACATCTTAGAAATAAATTTGAGTCTGGGGCTCAAGCTCTAGTACCTCCTTGAGTTCTGAGAGATCCCCAAGATTTGAGACCTACCTGTATGGCTGGTGACTGGTTTTACTGCAGGTCAAGACAAGCTCCACATCTCACTGCAACTTGACTGTGGGGAAAGGTGCCTGTGAGCCCAGACAGAAAGCTTCTGGCCTGGACACAATTCTCTTGTATTCTCAGATATTCTATTTTTGTGACATGAAGCTAAATTCCATTGCTTAATGGTAAAGATCAAATTGATTTGTACTGAACAGAAGGGAGAGGCATTGCATAAGGACTTGTTCCTGTGTTCTTTGATTAGCCTGCCTATTAGCCTTTATCTCAGACTCTTGGAAACACCAGCTTTCTATCAAAAGGAAATGTCACTACTTTAACTAGTATACTTTTATTTCCTCTGCAAGAAGCTCTAATTAACTTTTTTTTTTTCATTTCAGCACAGCTTTAAAAAGAATATTTAATGTCAGGCATTAAAGTTTCCATATTGGCTTGCAAAGGAAATCTTGACTCACAGAGATTCTCATCAAGAGAAGTAAAAGGCAGACTATGCCTCCCTTCCCTGCCATGCAGAAGAAAGGATTTGTCTTGGTCTAGCTCTGCTAACCTATTGCACAGGTGACTTTATAACTGAAAGGAACTTTTTCCATCCAGTCCTTCCTGAAGGGCCCTGAGTGATGGGAGAGCTGCGTCCAGCACCCACTACCTGCAGCATTCTCAAGTTCCACTCAAAGAAATGCTGAATCTGGCAGGCCTGTGGCTCTCCCCTGTCCAAAAGTCAGATAAAGCTGCCAATTGCATGCAATCAATGTTTTACATTTTTCCCCAGCTAAATAATTCTACAGCTTTGCAGATCAAGCAAGAGGCATTAAAATTGCATTGCAATACTGAATGCCAGGCCCTCAAAATTATAACAAATCTGTTGAACACTTGTTTTATTTTGTGTCTCTGATTAAACTCCTTGACTGCAGACTTCAAGTGTAAGCATATGCTTTGAGAAAAAGCAATTCCAGTATTTGCAGGATCATGGCCATCTGAGGCACTACTGACCATAACAGTCCATGTAATCTCTCGATCACAGCCATCAGGCTGCCACCCCATGGCAGCCTGATGGCTCATGCAAGACCTGTTTGAGAAACATTGTTCTTTACCATTATTAGGGTCATTATTAACATCACAATATAGTTTATAGGAAGGCACAGACTGCCACATGCCAGGAAACTCAAATGGATTTGATTGAAGACTATATTCAACAGCAAGAGTTTGCCAGATGGGAATAGATCCCACTCACCTACCGATTATCTTGTCCACCTCCAGGTTATCGAGAGAAAGGTCTGAGATTGTGAGCTGAAAGAACCTATAGTAATGCAAAGCACTATCAGGAACCAGGCAACATAGCTGAATAGTAAAGTTTTTCTCAGAATGAGGGCACACAAATGTTAACAGGAAGCCCCAAGGTTATATCCCTTTCCCAACCCTGCCTCGGTGTGAATTGGTACTGTGAAGTGTGAAGATTTCCATCTGAGTTAACATTTTTCAACACAGCAAACACTGCTTTTATCTAGGGGAATATCTGATCCTTTCTGGTAATCTACTAAACCATTTACTGCCTGTGCAGATCATGGAAGGAACATTTGAATACAGCTAATTGCTAAAAATAGCCCCATTTTCAGCAGCAGAGGAGCTGGCAGTTCTTTCAAGCCATGTTAAAAATACTGCTGGAGTATGACTTCAGCAGACATGCTGCTGCCTCTGCGTGCTGCCAGAGTGAGTGGGACTGCCCTGCCTGTCCCTGCTCGGGATTTCCTCCAACACGTGACACAACTCGTGGGTCCCACGGCTCAGGGGCAGGTGAGCCACGAGGCCTGAAAAGATGACTGCAGTGGCAACCATGCACCTTCATGCCTGTGGCTTCCTCTTTGCAGATCTGCATATTTTCCAATTTCAGGACACATCTCTGGCTATTAGGCCAGGTTGGATGGAGCACAGAGCAACCCTGGTGTAGTGGGAAGTGTCCCTGCCCATGGCAGAGGGGTTGATCTTTAAGGTCCCTTCCAGCCCAAACCATTCCATGGTTCTAACATGGGTTGCAGTGAGCAAAACGTTACTTATTAGGTGGGAACCTTCGGGTTCCTTTGGTGTGCAAGCCTGAGGACCTGAAGCCAGAAAAATGTCAAGCTGATGGATTGCTGACATCTGCTAATGAGGAAGAGCAGCAAGTCTCATGTGCTGAGAAGTCCAGCCAGCCAGTGATCTCTCCATGCTGGGTGCTCTCCACTGCTAAGGGAAAAAGGCTGTGACAAGCCAACGACGGACATTTTTGTGGGGAACATTTCGGTTATAATAAAGTTTAATAAATATGTGGAAGGTGTTTGGATTTTAGAGGGTAGACTTAATTTTCTAAACAATACCCCCCTTTCTAATCTAAAATCAAAATATCACTGTATTTTTGGTGTAGAAAGTTAGAAGTGTCAGGAGCATGCAATTTTCAACCAACATTAGCAGGAAGTGTTTGAAAAAAGCTGGTTTCTGCTTCTTAGGATAATGGAACTTGTGTGCAGTAAGTGAAATGCTGTGTTTTTAAATGCAAACCCATTCTGTAGTTTTGTTTCAATACCGAATCCTGTTTCTGAAGTTACTCCTAAGTCATCCTTGGCTGCTCCAATTTGCCAGCCAAAGAGACACAAAATGTACCAGGCCTCAGAGGCTGTTAATGAGATTTAATTTTGCTTTGCTGCCTCTCTGAAGTACAGGATGTAGGCAGAAAGGTGTAACTGATTCTGGATTCTCCGTGTGAAGCACGGGCTGGGAGTTGTTCCCTCCAGCTTGTGGGGGTAACAACTTATTTCCCAAAAGTACATGGAAAGTGCTTGGTGGGACCTAGCAAAGAGCAAAAAACCCAGACAGACCAGTAAATACTCAGTGGTCCAAATGAATAGTGGAGCCTTCAAAGTTGAACTAAAATTATTTCTGCCAGAAGTATTTGTGAATTTGATATCATCACAACCCAACATCTCACTAGAGAGTAAAACTTTAGGAGAAAAGAAAGAAACAAGTTATAAAACATCCATGCTACATTAACCAAGAAAAGAATTCCTTATCTTGTATTCAGTACAAGTTCCATGTAAACATCTCTGTTTTATGGGACAAAAAAAAAAAACATTTTAAGAGATATTGTCTTATAAATAAAGACCAGATCCAAGGTTTGGATAGAGGGAAAGGAATAAAAAAGGCTGCTGTTGATGAACCTAAAGCCACAAAGAAACCAGACTCACTAAAGCTCAGACTGGATGTGATGATGTGACACACTGCTGCACAGCCACCCGCTGGAATTGCGTGTTGGAAGTTTTTGAGTAAAGGATGTGCTCTCAAGGCTGGGACTGTGACCAGCTGTAGGTGCTCCTGCTGCCCTCCCAGACATCCCACCATGCAAGGATCACGTGCAATGCATGCCTTGCATGCAGGACTGGAGGGGGAATGGCTGTGACAAAGCAGCGAGAGCCTTCTTGGGGGGGAATTTCTGCCAAAAAACTGGCTAAAGTTGTAGAGACATCGTGTTTCTAATGGTGTTGGGCTAAACTTCAGAGGGCAGACAACCAGCATGTATTTCAAAGTCAGAAACCCTAATAACTCAAGAGGGAAGTCTGCAAGCAAACCTCAAGGGGGTTTGCTGAGCAGTAGCAGAAGGGGTTTGGGAGCCAGGGACCAAAGCCTCCCCTCTGACCCTGCGCAGAGGCTGAGCTCCAGCGCCATAGGTGCATCACTCTTGCACACCGTGAAGATAAGCCTGGCCTAGCAGCATTATCTGCTTACTATAAGGATTCTTGAAATATTCCTATTCCTTGCATTGTTCCCGGAAAATCCAGTACACTCTGCCTGGTAAACTTTCTCACATTAGTTGAAACGACATACTGATCACTAATCAAACCTAATGATAGTTGTTGCTGCTAGCTGAATATAGCAGCTGCCCAGCCTGGGTGCTACAGGAACACAAACAATCCATGCTCCCTGCCTCAAGGACTGCTTCTCCTGATTTAATATGCAAAAATACCAATATTTAAATATTAAAGCTCAGGAGATTAATTCAGTGGTGTTACACTGAAACTGTATAGCAGGCAAAAATTAACTCTGCCTCCCAATGGTTGCACAGTGACTGCTTCCACTCTCTCCCTCCCCTACTGCTCCTTCCACACTCTGGCAGGATAGCAACCTTTCCTTTTCTGGTCATATCCCAGACACATGGCAGTGGTGCCAGGAATTTAACACTCCCACTGCTGCCACACGGATGCAAAACGTTTTATAAATGTGTTTGGGCTGACCAGCTCCCTTAGCCCTCTTGAGCCAAGAGTACAGGCACATCTGTGGTGTTTGGGACTGAATAAAACTCTCCCAATTCAGATGAGGGCTGACAGAGCTCAGAAGCACTGTCATGTGCTTTAGGGGACAGGCAGATGAGCTTTCTCCTAAAATAACACACACGCATCACGCATGCACACACTAAGCATCTCTCAGTGTTTCCCCTCAGCTGAGATTCTTTTTGTCCCTATTGCCTAATTCCTTCTCCCTAAAATTACCCACCCTTTCCAAGCCCATCCCATGTGCTGCAGGCTATGGAGCCCCAGTGCAGCCTGGCAGGGTGCAGCACCAGCAGAGCCCTGGTCCTGCCACCCTTCAGGACTCCAACATTGCCTCGCTCTGCATGGCTGGGCTCTGAGCCGTCTGAGGGTCAGGTTTGCTTGCTGAAGAGCACACTACACCCTCACAAAGGATTTTTGTTAGTTAATTAAAAGAAATATGATGATTAGAGAAGATTCCATTAATAAATTAACACATTCCATCAAAGGATCTCAAAACATTTCTGTCAACACGTACTTCATCTCACATCAGCTGAGCAAGGCAAAAATCAATTGGATCTCCTTTGCAAAGAGGAAAACTGAAGCCAAGAGCCCACTGCATGCCAATGACAGAAGTCAGGACCCTCTAAGTCTCTGTCCCTTGATCCAACTCCTGGCTGAGGTTCCTCCTGGTGACAAATCAGTTGCATACGTGCTATAGGAGATGACAACGTTATATAAGTACGAAGTAGCAGGATTATGGGTGTGGGGGAGAAAGATCTCCTGGGGAGAGGGGACATTTTGCATCAATCACTCCCTCCCCCACAGCCACCCACCAGCTGCAGGGATTTTTCAAAGCACTAAAGTTGATACCGTTTGGTACATTTTAATCAGTTTCTTACCCCATGGAATGATGGTAGAAACGTAGCTTAAGAAAAAAAAAAGTAGACACACAGCAATTAGGGGCTCTGTAACCTGCAAAGGAGCTGAACTTACATGACAGCCTGTCCGTACACCACAGCTACTGCCTGATACCTCATCTCACCCTGCTGGACAATAGCTGAGTCAAGTACTAGGACTTGAATTAAAACTGCAATTAAAAAGTGACAGCAGTTTGAGTGCAGAGTAAAGCAGAAAAGCCTGGGAAAGGGCTGTGGCAAGGGGAGATGAGATACTGAGATACACATTTTGCTAAAGGAAGTGAGGAAAACCAAACTGTCCAAGAAGGAAGAAAATGTGCTGGAAATGGGCTATAGGAATGATGTCCTGATCCCAGTTTGACACTCTAGAAAAACCCTTGGTTCTAGAAGTCAAAGCTGGGAGCCATTGTCTTCTTTAAAAGAACAGTGAAGATCTTTGGCCCTGTCTTCATTTCCCTCTCAAACCTTCAAATATTTGTTTTTCTGTCCCAAGACACAGACATGGAGAGAAGGGAAGATGCTGAGGCCAGAAGGGAGCAGCACCCGTGGACTACTGTTGTAACAGTGGCAAAGTCTGCACAAAACAGGAGCCTTTGGGCTACTGCTCCTCTTTGTTTATGTTAGAGTTGTGCCTGAAAGCCCTGTCCCTGGAAGGGAGAGCACCAAGGGAGTAGAAGAGGACTTAAGAAGCTGAAATCAGAGAGGGAAGTCTGGCCTGCTGCATGCTGCAGCAATCCCTTCTGGGCCATAAATCCATCATCTCTAATTTTAACAAATCGCCTGAATCTGACAGGCATGAAACATAATACCATCTAGGCTAGCTGTGGAACCATAAAAATGTACTTAATTTCTCTCATTCATTGGACAACCATAAGAATAAAAGAAATACTCTAACTGGCACCGAGACCCTCCACCCTGTGTCAGATCACCTGAACCTGGACACTTTGCTGCAGCCTGCTCAAATCCCTGCTCAGTCCATAGGGATACAGAGCTGTTGTTTAGGGATGCTATACGTTGCAAATCTGCAGAAGCTCACTCCTCACTGTCTGGAGAGGTGCACATTATTTTTCTATGAAATTCATCCCCTACCAGCCTTGTGAAGTGCACCTTAGCTACAGTACTGTTCAATTTGCTGCTCATTTTACCCCATCTCCATGCTGGCCCACAGGAATGGCACAGTGCCCAGGGAGGGCTTCTACAAGCTGGAGGAGGCACTCCTTAAGAGCAGCCAGAGTGAGTGAATGCTGTAGGGTCAGACAAATCTTGTGAACAAGGATGCTGTGGGTAGGGCAGACCAAGCACTTGCAGGGTGCTCGAGTATCCACCATGGAAAACACTGCTGGGGAAAGGTGCTTTGGAGATGTAAGGATCTCCGTGGGGATTCATCTCATCCAAGACACTCAACTGAAGTATTTTAAGTGAAGACTAACATCACTAGGTTCCTCCTCTTGTCAGTTGAAAGGCTCAGCTTACCCCAAGAGCAATTTTGTCCAGGTGGGACCACCTCAGGCTACCTCAAAATTCTGCTTGCTCACCTGAGCTGCTGTAGCACTATGCCTATAACCCCTGTGGGCAGTGGTGTTAGCAAGAAAGGAGGGTTCTCACCCTAACAAACGCGTCCCCAGGAGCCAGAACCAGATTTGTCTAATCCTGCACACTCTCACGCTGTGCCCCAGTGTGATCCATAGGGCTGAGCCCACCCTGAAAACTCAGCTGGGGACCTGCAGCAAGCACCAACCTTACGCCAGGGTCTGGCCCCAACAGATGTCCAGCAAGAGTCCAATCTTCCAGCATCTCCTCCCCTTTGTCAAGTATGCTGTGAGGGGAGGAAGCAGACTCAGCAACAGGCTCAGCCCATCTGCTCCTTGTGCTTTGGTGCTGCAAAATGAGGAAAACATCCTCCCAGCCCCTGCCAACAGCACAGAGCAAAGGGCAGGTAGCGCGGGATGGAACACAGGCATGTGGGTGCCAGCCCTGCTAACTGCAGAGGGGAGGTTTCCTGACCCATGGAAGAGAAAAGGAGTCAGCCAGGAGCAACATCCAGAGTGCATGTGTGCACTCAGAAAGTCTTCCCAGAGTCCTGTGACAACACAAACAGCAGAGCAAGAGCCAAGCACAGATCTCGTGACTCTGACAGAATTTGTGGCTTGAGAGTGGCAGCTGACTGAAGGGAGTGGGAGCTGCAAGGCAGAGGCTGCTCCCAGCACACGCCTGTTGTGCCAGGACACAAGGATACAGAGGAGCTTCTCTCTGTGCCATTCCCAGACACATCTGTGCTGTTAATAGGTCAGGAAACCTCTCCCAAGGAGCCCTCAGCAGCAACATGTACCTCCCTCCTGGCACAGGTACCTACTGATCCCTCCCAGCCAGGTGTGGTGAGAGAAGCAAAGGTCTCAGTGCCCTGCTTCTCTGAGAGGCAGCAAAATGAACATAAAATCAATGCAGAAAAACCTCCCAGCCCATGCTAAGACAGAATGAGAAGCCAGGGCAGCAAGGAGGCAGCAGTCCTGCGCAAGAGAGTGGCTCCTTGGGCAGCTCCCTGCTGTCATCCCTGGGGCTGGACACGTCACAGGCCCGAT
The DNA here is from genome assembly GCA_013390105.1 of Tichodroma muraria. Classification (NCBI taxonomy): domain Eukaryota; kingdom Metazoa; phylum Chordata; class Aves; order Passeriformes; family Sittidae; genus Tichodroma; species Tichodroma muraria. The sequence continues at coordinate 173,247 of WAAG01059270.1, read as the reverse complement.
TTTGTCCTTCTCCGGTGCCTGCTCAGTGCTTTGTGCCACACATTGGTGCTGTGGTTTTGCCAATCTGGAAGCTGGACTGCTCTGCCCTCTCAGCCATCACAGTGCTCCTTCCAGCAGCTCAGCACTCCTGCCTTTAGCCCTGCATTCATCTGCTCCCCCGCCCTGCCAGTGACTGAGCTGTTATTAATGGGCTTGAAAATCCACCATGAAAATCTCCTGGCCCAGATTTTGCCTGCCCTTCGCCCTTTTGCTGATTAACTCCAAAAAGCCTTCTGAGAAACCTGCAGCTCTTGAAATGTACATCTTGCACAGCAAGACGAAATCTGTCTTTTTTTTAGCAACAATTGCTTGCTTTTAGTAAATGGAAGAGTAATCTAGAAAATGCTTGACTATTAGGCCCACTCTTCCTTAGCATATCAGTTTACACTGCACAGAAAGCTGTTATTAACTGATAATAATTCAGTTAATATCAAGTGCTTGAGATCTTGCAGTACAGTTGCCAGCAAATGGGCAAAAGCAAGTCTAATTTATCCATCTGTTGTAGGAATCATAAAAGGGAAAGTTGCCTTTGCTACAAGACAGAGGAGGCTGCAAGTCAGACATGTAGAAAATATCCTGACACTTCTGTCCAGCTAGTGACCTTTTGTGTTTGGGCTGGTAAGAAAATGGCCAAAGGAATATGTAACTTGGAAAAGGACACTTAAAGGTCAAATAAAACTTGAGCGTGACCAGGCATAACCCAAAAAATCTTGAGCCTTAAATCAGATTCTGATTAGCACTGGCTGAAGGTTGACATGAAGTTCTAACGTGTGGGGATTCTCAAATGCCCATGGCTCACCACCACTCCTACAGTAATCAATCTCTCTGATAAGAAGCCAAGGCTAGGCCACTGGACATGATGTATTCTGTTCCAAACTATCCCCTGGATCAGAAGGAAGCCCTGGAGGACCTTCAATCGCACTGCTAGTGCTTTGTGCTTGGTTTTATCGGCAGGCCTCACTTCCCTGCTGTGTCCACACTTGGATTTGATTTTCTTTCCCCTTCCAGGCTTGTGGGACCACAGAGCTTGTAATACAGAGCTGTTCTGCTCCTGGCCAAAGGCAGCAGCACAGAAAGCAGCTGTAGGCTGGTCTGTGTTTAGGCTGTATTGACTAAGCTACAATCTCTGCAGGAAGGGGAAAATTTCGTTTGGTGAATGCACCTGAAGCCCTCCTGGAAGGCTCTGATGGGGTCAGGGTTGAAGCACTGCAGGGAAAAACTTGAACAGTGTTACCCTTCACTCCTTACAGGAGAGCAGTGACATTTCAGCTTGGTGCCCAGACGATGAGCCCCCCCACATCAGCAGGCTGGTAGGATAAAACAGGTGGGTACTGGGTGAGGCAGTGGGAAAGACAGACAGAAGACAGCAGACAGCTCTCTCAGTCCTAGTCCTCATGCTGTGGAGGTGCTCTTACAGGACAAATGTTTTGCATTTATTGCCTCTCTATGCCTCACTCACCGTTTCTTGCAGTTTCCAGCTGTCCTGACTGTTGTTTTACTCCAGAATGCCTCCCTTTACCCTCACTAGAGAACAAATTTAGTGCGTATTTCTTAGAACAGGAGACCTCCACCAAGGGCTGTCTGCTCAGCCCTGGCTGTCCTGACCCCATCCCCATCCCTCAGGCACCTCCAGTGTTGCTCTCTAGCAGGTGGGTACCTCCTCAAAGCCATCACAGCCACTCTCCATAGTCCAAGAGCCAGTCCATTGCCTGGGATCCATCCAGATATCCATCTGAATGTGGTCCATGTGAAATTTATCAGAGATTTTGCCATCAAAAAATCAACAATGGACAAGCCCAAACCAAGGAACAAAATCCTCAATCTCCCATTTGTTTTTTTTTAGGGGCCCTGGCAGTGCAGCCTCGGGCTGAAGCTTTGTCAGTGTGACTGTTTTCCTTCAGTAGCTGACGAAATGCCCCAAACTTCCCCGGACCTGAAAAGACCTGCCCTTGTATGTTATTTTCCACCACTTGTCAGTAGATAGTGACAAATCTTCCTTCCCCACAGGGTTTCTCTCACAGCTGCCAGCTGCTCTTTTTCCTGGATGGACGCCAAATTTATCCACTTAGATATTGCTGTTCACAGGTGTGACAGGAGTTTATGAAGTCCCATCGGGGCTGAAGCAACCTCAGGGAGTTCAGCTCCTGTTTCTCACCTCTTCCCTCTCCCTCATCCCTGTTGAAAAAGGATGTCATTTGGATGTCGATTTTCTTTGGCAGTGTCGTGGAGAACACAACACTAAATCTGAGCCCAAGGGGATGAGGTCAGCAAGAGAAAAATGGAAGCCAGAAGTGCCTTTGCTGGGGCCTGAGGCTCAAAGGTGGCACCACAGGAAAAGCTGGGAGAACTGCTACTTGAAGGGTTTCTGGATGCAGGGATTTTAGACCAATTCTGTAATCAAGGTTAACATTTAATAATTTATCACAAGGGAAAGGAAAAGCCCTTTGAGGCTTCAGTTTCTGTCCCCTCTACCTTTGTGCTCCCCAGGAGAATCAGTATTTGGGTTTTTGTAGCTCATTGCACTGGCCCTGTCTTCTTTTGCAGTGAGCTGGTGAGAGGAATAGCGGAGTTGTCTTTACAAACAAGTTGTGGGTCTGCTGGTAGATAAAACTAGCACTGGGAGAGAAAAGAAACAATGGGAAGGATTCCACTGATTGATGAATGGAAAAAGATATTTGCTTTTGCAAATAAACTCTAGGTTTGCTGATAAATGAAATTAGACATTGCAAGATGAAAGAAAACCCCTAAATTCTGTAAGAAGTAAGAATTAAAAGGGAGGATTATACATTAGAGGGGAATCCTCGGTGTCAGGAGTTCTGTGAACCTCTCAAGTACCTCAGCCAAAGGGAAAGAGAGAGGGAAATGCGGCCGGGAAATTGGGATAAAAAGGAGGCTGCATCCTCCAAAAAATTGGAGAGACCCCAGGGGAATGCCCCATGACCTCTCCCTTTATTCAGATAAAGTGAAAGGACTCCTCTGTCTCCTTTTTGGGCATAAACATCTGATGTTTGTGGATTAATTTTCCTGACAGCTGGGAAGGTTTTCCTAGCTCCTTGCACGTGGGGATGGTCATTTGTGGAGGGTGAAAAGATGTTTACTGTCTTTGATGGATAACACCCACCTCCCTCCCCCCCCGAGACAGCAGTAACAGCACTCTCCTAATTATTAAAGCAGCCATCTGATACCAGCTGGCTTTCCCAGGCACAAACCAGCCACCCTCTGTAAATGACTGAGCAAATAAAACAGTTTCATATGGTTGGTCCCCAGAGAGTGACAAATCTGCCCCTTTGTGCCATCACGCAGCAGGAGGGAGTTGGAAGTTACAAACATGTAGGTGGTATCCACCCATGCCAAGAGAGAAGGGGAAATGCCAGTCTGCCCCTGGAGTGATTAATCCTGCAAATGAACCAGCATTTGCTTCTTCCTAAACAGGGATGAGTTTTCTTTAATTAACATTGATTTCCCTTAAAGCTGATGGCTCAGATTAAACCTGAGAGCTCATTCACCAACTCCCTTGTCTCTGTGGAAGGGACCAGAAGGAACATTTGAGCCACTTTGAAGGTTTGAAGAGACCTCAAAGATCTGCAAAGGGCTGGCACATTCCTCACTGAAGAGACTGGCACACGGATTAAGGGCCACATAAATAGTTTCTGCACTGAATTTTAGGTGCTTACCTGACTAAATCTTCCTGTGAATCTCACAGCAACTGCTAATGTCTTCCTAGGCAGCTGAGCATTGAGAATCACAAAACTGTCAGGACTTTCAGTCTGGATCCAGCTTAGTGTTTTTATAGTGCCCTCTCACGTCACCGATGCAGATGTGACAAAACACATCTGCCTCAGGGGAAGTGCTTTCATACACCTTCTTTGGTCCCAAATCCTGTAACTGCTCTTGCATCCCAGGGGCTACACCAGGAGTAGCCCTAAAACACAGAAATGAATCAGACGTGATTGGCGTTGTAGAGAAATTGAGGGGATGGGAGGAGGTGTGTATGCATGGGAAAAAAAAGCAGTAGGAATTGCAATAGGTAAAGAAAGACACACATTTGATTAGTAGGCACACTCCCAGTAAATGGGGAATGAATCTGGGCCATTGCATATCTTCACCCTTGATCTTGCACAAGAGAAAGAGAGTGAAGTTTGAATTGAAAGAAAAAAAAGCTGCCACAAAAACCCCGACACCAGCATTTGATTACACTTTGGACACTGGATGAAAATATTTCCTTCTGAATTATCAAAGCAAGAGCACAGAGCAGCAAGAACTAATCACAAAATGAAATGAGACTGAAGATTAGAGTGGTGTCTCTGGGAGGCAACACTATCATCTGGCCAAGTTACTGTACCCCAGCTCACAGTGATAGAGTGATGTCAAGTAAAAGGCTTGTCAGAGCAGAACATCTTGTTTTTATTAGAAAATGTGGTCTTTACAAAGTATGAGGAAAAGAAAGCACAAGATTTGAGGTGGAGTTTTAGATGTCTCATCTTACAGAATACTGGGCATGCAGAAGCCTCTGCTGCACAGTGACAGGCTCAGTCTTTGCTTTAGCATGTGTTCATGGGGACGAATATCTTTAGGGCAGTAAACTACCCTGACACCTTTCTGGATATCTGTTTACTGAAGCAGGTCTAACAAACTAAAATCTGAGTGAAAAAGCACTGGATTCAACATAGAAAGAAATCAGCAAGAATTAATGTGAGAAAGTCATTGTATTCCTTTCTAAATAACACACACACAAAAAGGATCAAACTTTTCTTCAGCAGCCTGTTGCTGTGGTAGCTCTTCTGTCACTTTCTACTGACAAATGCTGTAAATTATATTCCAGTGTAATACACAGAATAATAAAGTTCTTTCAAATGCTTCATGTAACTAGGAGAGATGAGACAAAAGGAAGCTACATTTTGATATCTGTCTCAGGCAACTGTCACTAATTAACTTAGTCCCTTCACAACTTAATTCCCTCTTCCTCACAACTTCTTAGTGAGGGCAGACTGTGCTGCTCTCCATTCCAAGGGCCCCCAAGGAGCCATGGCACAGAGAGACAAGGGGCTCTTCACATTTCCCCTTCTGGTTCCCACCAGGTTAAAGTTATGGCAAAGTAGTACTCAGAACTGGAAAAAAAACCAAAAAACCACCAAAACCCCCCAACCCAACCCAAAACAAAACAAATCCTCATCACTTAAGGAAAGAAAACAACAGGGTCCAGTCTGCATTCTACTGTAATAGCTCAGTGTTGAACTCCTCTGCTGTCCAAGTCAGTAACTTTATGCTGGCTTGCTTAACCAAGACAGGTCCAAAGTCAGAGTCACATGTGAATTCAAACACATAATTTCAGGCCTGCCTTGGTTTATTTGAACTGATCTATTTCAGTGTTTTAGAAAGAGCTGGTCCTCTCAGTTCTGGTAAGAAAGGAAATAGCATCCGAAGGTTTCCTCCCTTTACGTAAATAAGCTGCAGCAGCTCATGGAAGCAGCATGATTGCAACTCTGTTTAATTTCAGTACATGTAATACACGTCCCTGTTGGTTATTCAGAGTATATATAGTGCTCTGTGCAGCTGGCAGAGTAAGAGCAGAACCTATGATTATTAGTCCCCAGATATATGCACAGTTCAGAGTTCAGTCATTGGCCCAGTTATATTACCTGGGTATTTGCTTGAATGAAGAAGTGAATGGCTTTGGCTTTGTTCATTCATTCTTCATTCACTTCTCGGTGTTCAAGAAAATGAAATCCTTGGTATATGCTTGCACAGGCACAATAGGTTTTAAATTAACTCATCCAAGTGAATCAGATCCAGGGCAAATACGTGAGTTATGTGATCAACAAAAACGGAAGAGAATTACCCCTGTAGTCAGCACTTGTGAGGCCACAACTAGAATCCTGGGCTCACTTTTGGCCCCCTCACTACAAGGAAGACATTGAGACACTGGAGCACATCCAGAGAAGGGCAATAAAGCTCATGAAAGAGAACAAGTCTTAAGAGAGGTGTCTGAGTGAACTGGGGTTCTCTAGCCTGGAGAAAAGGAGGCTCAGGGCAGACCTTATCACTCTCTCCAGCTGCCTGAAAGGAGATTGTAGCCAGGTGGGGTAAGTCTCTTCTCCCAGGTAACGAGTGACAGGATGAGTGGACATGGCCTCAGATTGTCCCAGGGGAGGTTTAGATTGGATATTAAGAAAAAATTATTCACAGAAAGCATTGAAACGTGCTACCCAGAGAAGCAGTGGAGTTCACTATCTTTAGAAGTGTTCAAAAAATGTGTGGCTCTGGCACTTGAGAAAATGCTTTTACGGTGAACATGATGGTGGTGCTGGGTTAATGGTTGGGAGCTGATGATCCTAGAGGTCTTTTCCAACCTTTACAATTCTATGATTTTACCCTTGGACTATCTTGGAGTTCTGTCAACTCTGTCCCTCTGAAATTCAGAGCTGACAAATCACCTGGTGATCAATAATCACACTAGGAGAATATTCACACACATAATATATAAAAATAATAAAGAAATTAGTAAAATCAGTCAATCAATCATAGGCAGGAAGAAAAAGCCAGGCTTATGCAGAAGGTGAGATTTGCCTCAATAAGAAACCAACTGTATAATTACACCAAACTACGGAATGAAGTCTTTCCTGATTTGTACAGCGTTTACCTATACCTTCCAGAAGTTAATAACTCTTTCCAGAAATATGTGTTAGCATTGCATTCAAGTGCAGTTTGCATTATTTATTTTAAGTATATATCCAATTCAAAAAAAAGCAAATGAATGCCTCATTTCACATGCCCACAGAGCACCTTTGAAGAGGGTGGACATTTCCATACTTATGTCTCCATTTTCTTTTCCTAGCTTGCCATTATGCTGATTCAGGAGGCTCAGACTCGCTTTGCCAAAGCCACCCCTTAGGTCTCAGAAGATAAAGGGTTACAGTGGCTGCTGCTCCAAGCTGGCAGATCGTCAGCAAGAGA
>WAAG01059270.1:147415-165344 GCA_013390105.1 Tichodroma muraria | reverse complement strand
GCTTTGTTCATTCATTCTTCATTCACTTCTCGGTGTTCAAGAAAATGAAATCCTTGGTATATGCTTGCACAGGCACAATAGGTTTTAAATTAACTCATCCAAGTGAATCAGATCCAGGGCAAATACGTGAGTTATGTGATCAACAAAAACGGAAGAGAATTACCCCTGTATTCAGCACTGGTGAGGCCACAACTAGAATACTGGGCTCACTTTTGGACCCCTCACTACAAGGAAGACATTGAGACACTGGAGCACATCCAGAGAAGGGCAATAAAGCTCATGAAAGAGAACAAGTCTTAAGAGAGGTGTCTGAGTGAACTGGGGTTCTCTAGCCTGGAGAAAAGGAGGCTCAGGGCAGACCTTATCACTCTCTCCAGCTGCCTGAAAGGAGATTGTAGCCAGGTGGGGTAAGTCTCTTCTCCCAGGTAACGAGTGACAGGATGAGTGGACATGGCCTCAGATTGTCCCAGGGGAGGTTTAGATTGGATATTAAGAAAAAATTATTCACAGAAAGCATTGAAACGTGCTACCCAGAGAAGCAGTGGAGTTCACTATCTTTAGAAGTGTTCAAAAAATGTGTGGCTCTGGCACTTGAGAAAATGCTTTTACGGTGAACATGATGGTGGTGCTGGGTTAATGGTTGGGAGCTGATGATCCTAGAGGTCTTTTCCAACCTTTACAATTCTATGATTTTACCCTTGGACTATCTTGGAGTTCTGTCAACTCTGTCCCTCTGAAATTCAGAGCTGACAAATCACCTGGTGATCAATAATCACACTAGGAGAATATTCACACACATAATATATAAAAATAATAAAGAAATTAGTAAAATCAGTCAATCAATCATAGGCAGGAAGAAAAAGCCAGGCTTATGCAGAAGGTGAGATTTGCCTCAATAAGAAACCAACTGTATAATTACACCAAACTACGGAATGAAGTCTTTCCTGATTTGTACAGCGTTTACCTATACCTTCCAGAAGTTAATAACTCTTTCCAGAAATATGTGTTAGCATTGCATTCAAGTGCAGTTTGCATTATTTATTTTAAGTATATATCCAATTCAAAAAAAAGCAAATGAATGCCTCATTTCACATGCCCACAGAGCACCTTTGAAGAGGGTGGACATTTCCATACTTATGTCTCCATTTTTTTTTCCTAGCTTGCCATTATGCTGATTCAGGAGGCTCAGACTCGCTTTGCCAAAGCCACCCCTTAGGTCTCAGAAGATAAAGGGTTACAGTGGCTGCTGCTCCAAGCTGGCAGATCGTCAGCAAGAGAACTCTAGTCCCATTCCCAGTCACACATAACAGTGTTTTAATTAGGTTCTCCCCTTCCCCCAAGAATTGTCCAGCTCATCCAGAAAAGGCCATTTTGCTTGTGATAACCTCATGCAAATAATCTCAGCTTCCATAGCATCATTTCTTCCTCACTCCTGGGAAAAGGTCAGGGTAGGAAATAAAACAACAAAACTGTTCCCAGCACATTCCCACTGCTGGGTCACTGAGTTTCACAGTCCATGCTAACTGACTTCTCCTGGGATGAGTAATAGTTTGGAGATGTCACTGCAACAATGATCTACACTTAAGGCATGGCTTGCTGCAGACATGATTTATTCTTTCAGAATTACCTTGTTATTGTTGCAATTAAATTGTTTCTTCCCTACGAACACAGCAGTAGCTGAAGATTTTCTGCAAGCATTTCTGTAGGCAATCTTAACATAACAAAAGGACATTCATTTAAGAGCTGCATGTTTCCATCAGACTTTAATCTCCTGAAAATGCATTTTCAAAGCATATTTCCAGCACTGCTCTCTTTAACCAGAGAGCTGCTAGGGGTAGTAAAAGATCTTTGCAAGTAAGCCAGTAGTTATTCACAGGACCTGACATTCATTTCTTTTAAAGCAAAGTGTTTGACTTTTTGAGTCACATAAAATATTTTTGATTAGAAAAAGAAATCAGGAAAAAAACTTCCAAAAGCAAAATACAGTAAAATCCAAAGAGGATCCCAAGGGGAACTGAAATCACAGCCTCTCTCACAACTGGTCTCAGTTCAGAGCTGGCCTTGCTCCATTCCTTTTCCCAGCCTGTTGCCACCGCGAATCAGTAAAGATCTGTTCCTCCTCTTCCATAGTGCTGGTCTCTGCCAGCTTTGCTACCTGAACTTAATTTCTCTGTGGCCAAATAAGTGCCAAAGCTGCTAAAAGGAAAGACACAGGACCATGGAAGGGTTGAGGGAAAAACATTGCCTTCCCTACCTGGCAGCTCTTGGAACATTTTTGGGAAATCGCACTCTGAAGTGCCCTCCACAAGTTCCTATCCTTCTCTCCAGAGCACTAGTCAACTACCTCAGCCGGGAAGCGGGCTCAGCTGACCCCAAGCAGCTCCCCAGCTGAAAGAACCAGTTACCTGTAGAGGTCTTTAACGATGCTCTTCCAAGTCCATCTCCCTGTGTTCCTTACGTGCTCAGCCCCAATCATGAATTTATGCCCTTCTAGCTGATGACCATTTTTTATACTTTTTGTTAATATTAATAGGCCACACGGATATTTCCTAACATGATGATATTCTAGTGTCTGAAAGAAATAATGCAGTGTTTCCACAGCACGTTCTTCTGCAGGGACAGCCAACACCCCGAGCTACCTGCCAGGCTCCTCCTTGACACCAGGCACCCATCCCTCATTTCAGGGACACCTTCACAGGCAGAGAACAACCACAGCCTGCCAGGGGTTACCCTGCAAGGTAACACTGCGATGGGCACGTGGCTGGAGTCCCCAGCAACCTGCAAACAGGAGCCCAGAACTGCCTGGCTCCTCCTTTTCTGGGGAAAGAGACATTTCCCAGCAATGCCTGTTCTTTCTCTGTGGTGGTTATGGGATGTAGCTGGAGTAAGGACCACACTTGTTGCAGAGCTGCTCTGATGGGGACCTTCCTATCACCTTTCCCTACTTGAGTAAATCGAGTAACAAAGGAGTCCTAACCTTTTCCAGATGGACAAAGGTCACCAAGGCTCCAGGGTCACAGCCAGTTCTTTGCTGCTTTCTGAATGTATGCTCTCTTCCTTGGAAGTCTGACACAGCTCTATAAAACAGAGGAATTATAAAACAGGTGCTGTACTTCTATAGCACAAGAGGTTAACTAATGTTTATGAGGTGCTTTGAGACTAAATGTGATATGTATGTAAATTTGCTTATTTTAATAGACCTTCACATAGTACTTCACATTGCTGTTTACTAACATTATTTTTCCTAGGCTATTTTCAGCAGCATTTTCCATATGTAACTTGAATTTATTCTCCCTTGGCCTATTTAAATTATTCCTACAGAAAAGGCTGAGGGCTTAATAAGAAATTTGAATGGTACCTGTGTATTTTATCTCAGGTGGCAGATCTGACACCTCTGAATTAGCGCAGTGCTTTGTATTACAGTCTGCTAGCGAGGGCTGTGAGGTCTTGTCAGATCTCATAAACCAAACAAGGTGGATCCTTGGATGGAAACCTTAGAAGAACACCCACATGTCACGTGAAGTAATATTTCACCTTCTGAATCATCAGTCTTGCCCCTGAGTCATTTCTACAGCAGGAGTTCAGCTAGGTGGCTGAGGTTCTTTGCTGAGAGTTATTATAGTTACTACCATTCAAAATACATTCAGAGGGAGTCCTTACCATCCGTGGTCATTAAAGAGCTCAGAATTATTACGCCACAAAGAACAAAACTATGGATATAGGTATTTTTCACAGGTAGCAGGCAGTATTTTTATCTTAGAAAATCCTGCTGGCAATTTCACTTGGATTCAGTAATTTTGTCCTTTTGTCTGCCTGCAACAACACCAAACCTACAAGGTTTTATTTTTCCCAGGCACTTAGGAATAACCACTATTACAAGAGAACCAAATGCTGACCAATCCAGCAGCCTCCTAGAATTTCTAGAAAATGTGGAAGGGAGCTGCAGGTGCTTGATACACCTCTGAATCTGGCCCCAAAGGAGTGGGAGTTCTGGAAGCAGCTGAGCACTGCAGAACACTCCAAGCTCCTTCACCCCCTCTGAGAGCAATTAAGACCAGGAGAATGTGCCTTCAGAAAAAAATCCACGCTTGCACACCTAAAGGGCTGCCAAGGTATCCAGTGCTTGGTCTCTCTGCACACGATCCTGGCATTCCCAGGGTTTAAAGATGTGAGGCATTCTAAAAATGGGCTGAGTCCTTGGGGCCCCTGCTCTTAGCACAGAGGTGTGCTTGAGCTGCCAAATTACAACATGTGCAATTTCATGTCTGGATCTCAAAAACACCCACACAACACCCTTTTGCACCTGGAATCTGGGTTTAAGAACCATCTTTATTTTTCCACATTATTAGCTTAAATCCTAGTTGCCTAGTCCTAGTTGCCTTTGTTGCTTTGCAAAATTAATGCAAAATTCCACCACAAATATTAATTATTATTTTTTTAGAACAACAAATGGTAGCCTTCTCTAAGTGTTTCTATAAGCCCTAAGAGACATGTTCTCCCCAGTCCATTCAATGCTGTGATTACATTTTCCTGCACAGAATCATTTATAATTTATTTTTAATTTGTATGTATGGTACAGTTTTGTCTGGGGAGCTTGCTACTGCAGCTCATGTAATTTAATATTTCAGGAAGATTAGGATAAAAAATGGCTCGTAGAAACTCTATGACAGCTTCATTACTTAGTTCTCTTTCTAACCATGAAAGTTAACCCAGGCTTCTTGCTTCCCTCCCATAGGTACAATGGCTTTTTTGTTTTGTTTTTGATTCCATAAGGGATGTTTCCCTTATTGACTTGTTACTTCCCCCAGTGACAGCTATGTGACCTTTTTCAGGTGTGAGAGCGTATCAGTGTAAATGTAAAATGTAAGATATTTCTTCAGTAAAAATTGGTGATCAAAACCACGCTTGGAACAGTGACTGCTTATTTAACGTACTTTCCCTGAAGAGCCTCAAAGTGTTACCAGTGAAAAGCCGGAGAAAGCTGTGTTGTCAAAAACTTGTGAGACTGAGAAAACATAATTGCTTCGTTATGTAAGAACGGCTTGCTGCAGCTTCTGTTGCCTTGCTGTCTAACAGAGACAATGCTTGTGGTTTCAGCTTCTCAGCTCAGCTTTGGCACTATGAATTGTTCACCAAAATATTTTTATTTACTTTTGTACCCATCTGACTTGAACGTTGTCATCACATGAATGCTTGATGTCACACAAAGGGGTTTAAAAGTTACCGAGCCCGAACCAGAGATGCCCGCTGCAGCAAAGAGTAACCAGATGCATGCACACACATACTCTGTTCCAACATGACAGAAAATCAGTACATCTAAGGCACTTCCAGCAGGTGACCGCAAAAATCAGGAGTGTGTCATGAACAGTTATTGCCAGAAGAAGCTGGGAGCAGGGATACTAACTTTTCATCCACGTGATCCCACCCAAACGATGCCCCTTTCAGCAAAATGTGGTCTTGGGATTGACACAAAGGAAATTTAGGTGTGTCTTGCAGGTTTATGCCAAAATTAGATCCATACTGACTTAAACTGTTTGGGAATTATTACTAGCCTCTATCCTGTCTATGTACGTCGAATGAGACACCCAATCTTAACAGTTCCCTAGAAATTAATAGGATAATAATAATGTTTTGACTTCTAAAGATCTGTTGGTCCCAAGCTGAGAAAAAGAAGTTGCCAGCTCACATCTCTCCATGAGTCTGGAACAAAAAATAACAAGGATGATGGCTCACCATCTGCTCTGCAGTTGATACGGAGAGGTTGGAGGATCTCAGTCCAGTTCTTAGCAGATGTCTTAGCAGCACCCATGCCCACTGAGGGTGTGCTCACCCGTGTGCACTCAGCTGTGTGGAGAAGCAAGACTCAAACCAGCACTGCCTACACACTGCACTTGCACATCCAAGTCCCTCCTTGGAGGGGCAAATTCAATTTCAAACTGCCTGAACCCCCATGTCCTGCTGACACAAGGAAGAGCATTACAGTAATTTGGATCAAACTCGAGCCACACAGCAGATGGTTCCAGGCTCCCACTGATGTGTGTTACACCCCTTTAATTATGCCCATGACAAGGCACTAACAGGGAAAGCTCTCTAATATATTATTCCCATTCTAACAACCTATTAACACCACAGATGAGAATCTTTCTGCTGGATGCATACTCTCACTGCAGTTACATGTTCCTTTGCTGCACCTGTAAGCTGTATCAACTTTTGAAACGTTCCAATTTCACTTTAGAAAGACAGCGCACCTGCAAATCTTAGATCATACAGGGGTCTGCATTCAGAGCTTCACCAGTCTGCTGTCTACAGCAAATTGAAAAAAAGGCTGTTAATTTAAAATTACACCACAGGATATGCCTTCCAGATGAGTTACTTCATATTTGATTGAGCATTTGCTTTTCTCACCTACAAGGTTTCGATTGCCACTAATCTTGGTGTAGTGATGTAGTGTCCCGGATCAAACTGGCTCAGACTTCAGCACGGAGTTCATGCAGTCAAAGGCTTTACAGGAAAACTCTGTGCTGGGAGGTGTGCTCCCAAACACAGGTGCTTTTCCCTGGACTAATTTAATGGGCAGATGAAGCTCCCAGCTTCAGTCTTCCAGCCTTGGGGGGATCTGCACGCCTGTGCAGAGGTCCCTGGGGAACCTGCTCCTGTTCTTGCTGGAAGTACTGTGAGGGGAGCTGGCTTTATCTTCCCTCATCACGTATTATGGCCACCCCAGAGGTGTGTGCAGTGGGGAAATGGCTCATTTCTGCCTCATGAGGGAACAAGGGAGAGCTAAGGGATGGTGAGGGAAGAATAGAAAAATTGGCAATGTATCCTGTTTCTGCACAGAGGCAGATCATACATGACCTGGAAACTGTGGAAAGAGATAAGATGGAGAATGAATGGGAACCATTGCTGTCCTTGAGTTACACAGCCTGGCTGAGGAGCACAAGCAGCTCATCTTCTTTGAGCATCCCGTGGGCATCACTAGCAACAGACATGCCTCAGGATCTACAAAATCTACCTTTTTCTTTCCCTCAGATACAAAATCAGATTCTGTTGGTCCCGGAAAATGCACTGAAAAAAACTGGAAGTTCACGAGTCGCTGGCAGCTCATGGCTGGAGACATATCCTGAAGAATCACTATTGATTTCCTGTGTTCTCATACTCACCCCTAGGCATAATTTCTTGGCCACTACCCAGGGACAGGATGCTGAGCCAGATGGACCTTTACCCTGAGCAAATGTGGCCTTTCTGATGTTCCCATGTAAAGTATGACAAACTGATACTTACAAAAAGTAGTAAAATTTTTAATTTACTGCTGACAAAAACATCAGTTTAATATCCATCATCTCCACCCTTAAAAGTCCTGGTACATGCTTCTTGTTTTGTAATGAGAACAAGACTCAATAAAAGCAAAAATACTCAGACAGGCTGTTTACTAGCTCCTTCATCAGCTGTTACTTCTAAGTTTTCTGATTCTCTTAAAGTTTTTGAGATTAAGGTAAGGTAAACTGATACTGCAGTGAAGAGCCACCAGAAGAACAATTCCTGCAAACCTCTGTGAAAAGTTCAGAGAACACCCTGGTCAGCTGCTTTCCTTGCATTGCACAATATTATTTGGAACACGGATAGTTTGTTTTCCTCTGAGAACTCCATGAGGGTATCAAACCACAGAGAAGTATGTCTACAATGGTTGAACAATATTGGTGGACTCTTTTCTCCTAGAACAATCCTGTACAATTAGAAGCTGCCACTTGAACACTGGTAGTTTCAATCTTTGTGACTTCTTTTGCAAGGTTTTTGTGGATTTTTAAAGTTACTTTTTTGAAGAAGAACATCCAAAGTTACATCCTCAGTATTGCTTTGAAAGACAATAAGTAATGAACGACAGGTACCTCACAAGGTCTGCTACCCAAGTTCATTGGGTATTACCTTCTTGAATTACCTTCTTGGGAATGTGATGGGTCACAGCACAGGATAATACAAGGCAGACAGCAGGCTGTCCACTTTAGGGAACAGTAAAATTATGTCCTCCCTCTCATCTCTGGGTTCACTGATTTCATAAGCAGGTGGGACAACATTAAATTACAGCTTCAGTACTGACACTTGATAGGAGTGACCACAAAGGCTGTGGGGCACTGAACTCCCGCTGGTGGCTGTGACACCAAATAGATCATCCGTGTTTGCACTGAGAACAAGCGCAGAAGGAAGTTTGCTTTGAAAGTCACAGCAGGGACTGGGTGTCAAAACCTGGGGGCTGCCACTCAGCCCCATGCAATTCACCAGTGCTCGGCCCTTCCAGCTGAAATTGCATCACTGGATCACATTTCTTGCAGTGAATGATTCAATAGCTGCTGGTCTCTTGACCTTAGATCAGCTGGTGAGAAATCCATGCTGGAGCTGAGTTGGAGCTGTGTGCTGGGATTGCTCAGACAACACCTTATATGAGGGATAAATGACAAATTTGTTTGTGTCTATAGATCCTTTAAGGAGAACTGGTTGCATGACCTTAGACTGAAATGTCTCCTTACATTTGATGTCTTACAGCTTGGACACTTTTCAGGGCCATGGACCCATCCTTCCTATGTTGGCCTAGTTCGGATTAGTTTTGAAGATTGTCCAAAATGGAAGGCTATTAAAAAATATTATATTTAGTCCAAATTATCGAACCTTTCTTTTGTGTCTGAAAAGTTCTTGCCTGTCACATCTTAAAAATAATACTGGATTTACTGCAGTAAAAGCAAACTCATCATTAGCTCCAAAGAGAATAACATTTCATTGTCCAAGTAAAATGTATTGCTTTATAATATTGCAGTTTTGTTTTCCTTGACAAACATGCAGGTACTAAATTATTGAATTCATTTCTGCTCTTTTCACCTAAACACAGATACTCCTCAAGTATTTTACTCAGGACTGTTCAGTAGAGTTCATTTATGAAAAACAAAAAGATTTTTACAGGTGTCGTGGTTTCATTGTGAACCAGACAGAAAAAAAAGACTATCAATNGAGAAGAAAATTCGAATTCCATCAGCCAGATATCAGCAACGAAGCTCACAGTTTGGCTCTGCGGTCTTTTTTTTCCTTTTTCCCGGTCAGCCTGACTTGCTTCCCCCTCCCCCCCAGGCCCGACGGCCACGTGGGGAGAGGGGGAGCAGAGAATGTTCGGCAGGAGCTCTTACCTGAGCTTTTGCCGGAAACCAAGAGAGAGCTGATTCCCGGGTTTGCATTTAAAAAAGGTGTATCGTAAAAGGCGTACCCACGCTTTCATTGGTTTTATCAAATGTCAGTAATACACATTGGCCAATCACGGCCAAACTACTACAACAGGTCTGCAGCTTGGAGGAGGCTTTTGTAAAGATGCTTTTAGAAAAGCATTTGATTTTCTAACTCCAAAATATAAGCTAATAATAACCATTTTTAAAATGAAAACCCAGCTGATATTGTTAAAAATGAACCATTGCCACACTTTTCCAAAGCAATTCTTGTTAATATGAAAATGCCACAAGGCCGTTTTCATTTTGAAGCTGTTCAATTTCTTCTTTGCTTTAAAGACACTGACCAATTTTTAAGTTTTATTCGGCTTCTGTGTAAGGTCCTCCCCACAGAAAGCCACACGATTTCCTGAGTTTACCCAGATAAACTTTTGAGCAGAGCTTTCCCTGCCATTACGAGAGCAAACCTGATCCTGCAAAAGCAAGCATAATCCTCTCTGCATCACCACTAGCTGCACTCTAGAGTACTTGTAAAAACACATCCTCCTAGCCAGGCAGTCACACTAGAAACAGCTGTGGGTCATGCCAAGTACTGCTAGAGAGATAAATTAATCTTCTCTTGTAAAATCTCTCAGAAGGCAATCAGAACCCCCAATTAAAAAAAAAAAAAATTAGCACTTTTGGTTTTGGGGACTGAGCCAATTAATATTTAAAAAGCAGATGGGTCTCAGCTTGGTCCTTTCAATGCAACTTGGATGTACTCTGTTGAGCAAATGCCTAATAACTTTGTGGGTGTTTGCTTCGAAATGGCATTTAGTTTAAACGCTACTTCAGTATCTGTACTTTAAAGGGTCAAGTGGAGCTGCTGAATTTGAAAAGAAGGAAATCCAAATGCTTCATTTGGTCACTTAGAAAAGGTGGAACTTTGTGTAAGACTAGAGCAGTAAATAAAACTCAGGAATGTGGCAGAGACAGCATAGCTTGTACACTGAGGCGAACAAAGAGGTACCTGATGTGCAAAGGATTGCTCACATTTCTGTGTCATGTTAGAATGAGACCTGCTGGCTCCTGAGTTATTTGTAAGGACAAGTTGAAGAGCATTTCGCAGAATCAGTTAGGTTGGAAAAACCTCCAAGATTGAGTCCAGCCTATGACCAAACACCAGGTAGTCAACTAAACCATTGCCCTGAGTCCTTTTCTTAAAGGCATCCAGGGACAGTGACTGCACCACCTGTGCTGTTGAAGAAATCCCCTCCTGAACTGTTACCCTGTGAAATTCACTTTGTGCCATTAGAATAATTAATCTGCCCTAGAGGAGGTTCCTGGATGGAGAGCTCACACTTGGATTCAGCTTTTAGGTGCCCATAGTCATGATCCAGGGTTCCAATTCAATCTCAAAACTAGTTTAGCATGACAGTGGGCAAAAATCTTCAATCATTTCAGAGCATCCAAGTGAGAAAACCAAACCCCTGACAGCGATGCGGCGTTGCTCAGTCAGAAATGGGTCAAAAGACAGAGCCCTTGCAGCAGAGACCTTTGTGCTCCTTACAGTGAAGCTCCTTTACACCGTCCAGGTATTTCTGGCTGAGTACAGATTTCAGAGTGCAACCTTACATGAAAAGAAAGGAGAGGATAATTTCCATCTTGATACAAATACCAGCTGCAAGTCAGTTTTCACCCTCCCTTAGATCAGCCTCACCGAGAGATTCAGTTGTGATGCTGCAGTTCCCCCTTGCTCATGACAATGCTGTGGAAAACACTGGCCTCGCCTTCTCCACACCGCCTGAGCAGTACAATAAACACGGAATGTTTTGACAGCATCTCCTCTGAACTCTGGAAACAGAGTTTGCTGGAAACACCTTAAAAAGCAAGTCAGAATTCTGAGTTTACAGAAGGGATTCTTACTCAGTTTATCTGTTCTACGTGCTTTTGTAAATCTTATCTTTACTAATGAAGCAGCAAGCGCAGGGGAATGAGCTGGATTTTGTCCTGTCTCTGGCACTACCAGCAGAACTGTCAGCTCAGCACCATTTGTAGATTTTTCTCTTGCTTGGCTGATGTGAAAGACAAAACACGTTTCTCGGGCAAAGGACGAGTCTGTGGGTCAGATTCTCTGCTGCAAATGCAGACTCAGGGATTTCAAAGCGAATGTTATGGCACAATCATCCTTCAAAAATAATGGTGAGCTTCTATACTCCTTCTACTCAATGTTTTTTAGAGTGAGTCCTCAATTTTTCAATCTTAAAAGAAAAATGCCAGGGCTATGGAGCCAAATTTCTCACTAATATAGTTTGAAGCAGCATCAATTTATATATACTACAGGAGATCAATCTCTTTTTAAAGAGTCCTGCTGATTTTTATGTATTATTTTCTTTTGGGCGCCTTGCAAAATTATTTTGAGTTAGCATTTAAACAGAATTTCCTGCTCTCTGGAGGAAACCCCAGCCTGACAAAAGGCTGTCAGGATCCTACCTAGCATTTTTCAGTATGGGAATCAAGCTGGCTGCATTTTGGAAGTAGTTACTGATTTTATTTAAAAAGCTTATGGAGCCCTAGCAGGCCTGCCAGTTGACTATGCTTTCAGATATTTTTGTCAAATACAGTTTGATTTTTAGTTCCTTTACCAGATTTTTCCATTATCTCCCTTGACACATCAGCTTCTTTCCACACACAGATCACTATTGATGACAGATTAGGAGTTTTTCTTTTGAAGGTTCATATACATACATCCCTGCTCTCCCTTCCAGAACACTCATTTTTGTTAATTTCTCCTTTTAACCCTGATGGGCAAATGGCACCAGCTCTGTGTTTGCTCTCTCTCAGTGCCTGATTCACTGCACAGTCAGACATGGCAGCAACGTAACACAGGACATTTTACATCCAGTATTGGAACAGATATTACAGTGACAACATAAGGAGAACTGTAAAAGCCTTCTCACCTGTAGCTATTACGCAGATCAATTTATACAGTAACACATCCTGAAGCCAAGCATAGGACAGTCTAAATTAGAGATGCCAAGGATCAGGCCTCTTTACAATTGAGTGCACCCTCAGTTACATCTGGAATCAGTGGTAGTTGCAGATGTGCTGTAGATGCACAAGTCTCCCTCAAGAGAAATCAGCTATGGAAGACAGTCTCAGGCTGCCATGCAAAAAAGAATTTTCCTTTGCAATATAATACCAGTCACCTTAAAAACTTACATTTTGGGGATATTTTGGAAGGAGACAGGAGGCAGATACACCTTCTGCAGTCATAAGTAAATGTCAACATGTTGAACAGATCTGTGGTGTGAGGCTTGTCACAGTGCTCAGAGCTGATTCTGGATCAGTTTTGAAGAGAATTCAGGGTCTGTGTTTGCAGAGAAGCTGAGGTTGAACTATAACAGTCAGTGCCAGGATAAACAGCTGAGACTACAACTCTGACTTCCAGGTCTGATTTTGCCTTATGGAATACTTTGCATGTCATCATTCCCAACACCATTAACAGCCACAAACAGAGGGTTTACAGCAAAAATGAGAATCCTTTTTCCTTTTTTGTTTTATGCCTTAATGTGGCTTTAAAAAAAAAGAAAAAAAAAAGGAAAATATATAAAGGTAAGAAAGAAAGAATACTGCCATTCTGAAGACACTTTAATTTAGCATCAACCTGGCAGGAAAACACTTTAATTTAGCATCAACCTCATGAAAAAGAGGGTCTTTGGAAGCTGCCATTATGCTGCCACCACCACCTATAATGTTTCATAATGGATTTAACACAATGCCTCTCCAGGTATAAAGAAGCAAATGGCACCATTCCCAAGAATAAAATGCACTAATATTTTTTCAGAAGGAGGAAGAAGGTTAGGCAGAACATTGGTATTCATGTCCCATCCTCCTTTCTTCACCTCTTCTTTCCCATGATGGCTTAGGGTATTTTATATACAAAAAGCCCACTGTTTACATTAAGGAAAAAACACAGCCTACCTGCTAGATAGCAAACATACCCCATATTTCAGAAGAGCAATAATGTGGGAGATGACTTATCATGTGTGATTCAGTCTTGTGTTCCAATATGCATATTGGCATCACCACAATCATCACTACAGTAAACACAGCACAGAGGATCACAGATTTAGCTGCAAAACACAGCTTTTAGGCACAGTGTTGCACAGTGAACTCCCCAGGCCCGAGAAATACATTGGGACAGACCCTCAGAAACCAGCTCTGCAAAAGTGTATCATGCAAAGGAAAGAGCAGAGGGCACAGGCAGATGCACCAAAGTTCAGCATTGGCCTCTGCTCCTGCAAGCTCCCACTGCTCTGTGGTGTAGCAGCAGGATGGGCTGAGGAGGAGGTCCTGGGGCCACACTGCTGTGCTGCAGGCAAGGCACAGGTAAGCCAGGCATGTCCTGGGGGCAGGCAAAGGCAGCAGGTGAGCTGCCCAGCTCAGACATTCATTAATGACACCCACCCCTGTCAAAAGGCCCTGTGGGGAGCATCAACAGCAAGGGGTATAAACGAAGAACAGAGGCTGCACACACCACGCTTTGTGGGAGCCTAGGACATCTTTTCCTCACTGCCATCCCACTGCTGCTGAAAGAATAACCTGTTCATTGATGGTTGTGTACCAGGAAAGCTGCCCTTCATCATTTCTCCCCCAGGGTGATACAGTTCATGCTCTTGCCTCCTCCCCTCATTTCCCCATCTCCTCTGTGCTGAAGTTCTGCTCTCCTTCTCTGGCAAAGGGGACTGCACACCCCCAGCAAGCAGTGCCATACCCGTTGGGCCTGCTGTTGCTAAGAGACTAAGTGAGAGAGATCCTACCCACTCAAATTCCCCTACAAATCCCACTATTCCTCCTATTGCTACTCTCAGCCCTACTGAGATACCATTGATGCAACCTTGGTATCCAACAGATCCATATGGGTTTTATGGGACATTTTCTCCCACTGAGAAAGTCCCAAAATACGCTATTATGGTAGATAGTGTGTCATTAGGGAATCAGCACAGATACAGATGCAGACTACTCTTGTGGGAAACCACCAAGGCCAGAGGAGGTCAGACATCTTGCCTAAATCTAAAAGGCATGTGTAGATCAAGACAGGTTCACAAAAA
Source organism: Tichodroma muraria (assembly GCA_013390105.1). NCBI lineage: Eukaryota > Metazoa > Chordata > Aves > Passeriformes > Sittidae > Tichodroma > Tichodroma muraria. The sequence goes on along the minus strand of WAAG01059270.1, from coordinate 151,048 downwards.
TATCCTTGGAAAGCCAAGCTAAAAGTGGGTCATTAGAGGTCACAGCAACTGGCGCAGCACAGGACTGGACTACTCTAGTGCATAAAGTCCCTCCAAATGTTACTAATTATGATTTTATTTTAGTGTTCAGATCGATTTCCCCCCCTCCCCCCTAGAATGCAGGGGAGTTTACCCTGACAATACTTCTGGCAGGAGTCTCTCTCAAGCTTACAGGAAGGCTAGCAAACACCAAATAACAACAAATCTTCTTGACAAGGGAAAAATATTAAAGCTCTTCTGAAGTATTGTCATGTTGCTAGGCTGACAGAGTTACCAAATCACTTCACTCCCTGACAGTAGTGACAGACTTTTGCAGACCCATAATAGTTCACAATTTCAAGGCCTGTTTGCTGCCCGTGTGTTCCAGGCACATCACCTGCAGCTTGCTGGATTGGTAATTCTCCATTAAATTGGAGACACTGATGAGTATGTACAGGGAGAATTCAACCATCACACCAAAACCATGGAAATATGCCACTGGGTAATGCCATGATACCTTTGTATGTGCACAGAAATTGCTTAGGTTGGAAAGCTTCCCCAGTTGAACAGCAGGCATAAGGACAGTAGATGATGGAGACAGAGAGAAGACTATCTCAAAAAAATAAAAATAAAAAGAAAGATTCAAGGTTATGAACTGACCAAAGAGCTGCAAATTAATTTTACAGAGAGAGCTTGGGGTACAGCAGCAAACAACTTCAGAAGCACCCACAGGAATGATGTTAATAAAGGGGGCAAAGATATTTGGGACCAGTCTGGAGGAAACTGGGGCTTCTGTTCCACCTTTACAAGTTTAGCTTTCCATTCAGAAGCGAGAAAGACAGATGGACATCCAACAGGTCACCCTAAGAAAGGCACAACCAGATGGCAAACTAGCCACTGCTTGTGCCTGCGTCAACAGGGCTGAAAAGCCTTACCCACTCTCAGATCACCTCTCTTCTTATAGATATTTGTGCAAAGTGATCAAATCTTTTTTGATATTCCCATGTTTTCCACACTTAGATAATCTGGAAGTGATTTTAAGGATTTCTAGTATTATATAAGTCTGTTTTGTAAATAAAAAGAACACCTCAAAGTTTACAGTAACAGGTATTCCTTTTCTGCGTGCTGGAAGGCAGCTTGGGATCAAAATCCCATGCAGACTACCTGAGGTGAACAGAAACCTCTGAAGAGAGACAAAAATCAGAAGTCTACAGACAACTGATGGGCAAAAAGTAGAGGCTGACAGAGCTACTGCTCCCTCTGACAAAGAAGAATTATAGATAGCTGAGAACATGGCATGCTTGAGGGACAGCTCTTCCGCAGAGTAGAGAGGTAAATTATATACAGAAGAAGCAGACATGGATAAAACAAGTTTTCTGTGCAATGTTTGTAAGGAATGGGGAATGTGGAGAAGATGCCAAGAACAACCATACATTTTCAGGGAGAAAGCAGAAATAGTCAGGAATTGAGATAATGCCAGAAATAGTTATAAAATTTTTCAGAATGTCACAAGGCTGACAAAACATCAGGGCCAGATGGGATCTGTCTTAGAAAAATCAAGCAATTAACTAGAAACAAAAGGAGGGGAAAAAAAGGAAAAAAAAAACAAACCAAAAATACAAAAAATACAGCAGCATATGAATCAAAGGAGCGAGGTCCGTCATGCTTCACCCCTGCCACTTTCACACAGACAACTGAGTGAAATAAGCCCTGCCTGAGCTCAGTAAAAGCCATGCAGAATGTGCCACAAGAAGGTAAAACTCCCGAGGATACAGCTTCTTACAGGGAAAAACTTCTCAGGGTTGCAGCCCTTTGTAGCCACTTGCAAGGTGTCCATCTCAAAAGGCAGCAAACACCTTTGGGGAAAGCTGCTGACAACAGCACTTTGTGCTGCTGCTGAGTAAGAGGGATGTGGACACTCCGGGCACGAGAGTGTTAAAAAAACACCAGAGAAACCAGAAGTGAGCAGGACCTGTTGGGCTGGGAAGGTGCTGGTGAATATTGAGGTCTATGAGGGATCCAAAAACCAGGAAAAAACCCACAGCTTCACTTCCACAGCGAGGGGGTGGACACAGAACACAGGACACAGAGGTGTTAATTAAGGACACACCGGAACGACTCAGGAAGTTATGACTTCATTAGTGATAATGACTAAATGGAGAATCATACTTAAATCGGTTGGGCATGGATTTTCCAGTTTAATTGGGCATCTGAAATGCTCTTTTAAACGCAGTGAAATCTAACAGAGAAGTCTGTTCAATGCAGAAGCACACTGGGGCAAAGTTTCCCAAGCAACCAGAGTAAGGGTTTCACAAGGGGAATGGGCACTGGCCTCGCAGATAGGGCACTCGAATGCTTAGGGTGAGATCATGTAATTGAATCTCTCAGTCTCTGGTGGCATGGCTGGGCAGTTCCCTACAGCCATATCAATAATAAGTATTCCAGCTGCCTCAGCCAGCATTCCTATAGAGCCCAGGAGAATCAGACGCTGCAGTGAAATTTTTGCCAGCTACTTGTGACACAGAGCCCAGCGCAGATTTCCTCAGCAAAGAGCCCTAGGCCTCCTCTAGCACACAAAATCACTTTGGGATGAGAAAGCAACACTGAAAACTGCGTTCTCCCAGAAATAAAGTGGTTCAGATAGAATTTGGCAGTTTCATTCAAGGGTAGAAAACTGCAGGCTGCCCTTTCTCCCTCAGCATTTGAAAACCAAAAGCAGTTATGGTAGTCTTTCCCTGAGCTCACTACAGTCCTCTATTCAGCATCTACCTAGCTCGTACCCTTTTTTGCCTAAGAAATCCAGAAATGGAATAATTTCTGCCATAAACACACCTTCAGGGTTTTGGGAATCCTTCCTGCCCAGTCCCCATTGCACTTGACTCATCTCTTTAAATCAATATACCAGGTATGGGCTTCCTGAGGGCAAGAATAACTCACAAGATCAGCAAAAGCAACATTAATCCCATTCTAGATTAAAAGGAATTTAAGCAGGTGTTCTTCTATGCCAAGAAGCAATTTAAAGTAATCTTCCAGCTCTGGCAGGAGAAATAAAAAAGAAGTAGATGGATCTCAGGAAGAAAATAAATATAGCTTAGCAGGCAGTGGTTTGGACTGATAGCACACAGATAGCACAAGAAGTCTTTTGCAGCTGGATGAATTGCTCAAACAAATGAACCAGCCTTCCTTCCCACGTGTCTTTGCTTGAGTCCACTTACAACAGGACTTTCAGTCCCCATGCACACTGCTAATGTCAGTCCCTTTGCATGAGCAGCAGCTTCTGTCATTATTGCCTTCCTGATTATGACAACCTTCACTTTTACATTCACAACTCTTGCCAACATTAGTTGAGTGCATTAAGCTTCGAGTGAAGATTTGCAGTTTCTTCTTTTGCTGAACAAGCTTAAAAATACCATTTTTCTCCTATTTTAATTCCTAATAGCTACAGAACGTTGCTACAATCTGGTGTATGTCAGTGCAGCATTTGCAGAACGAGCGGGTACAGCCTCAGAAAATTAAGTCCCCTACTTGCTCATAAGGGAGAGAAAGCATTAGCAGCAGAGGAAGTTCATGTTGCAATGAACACTCGACAGTGCATATCTAAAACTTCTCCTTCTT
>WAAG01059270.1:17503-142295 GCA_013390105.1 Tichodroma muraria | reverse complement strand
GTCTGGTGTGTGCAGGATATACCCATGTACCATGTTAGCAATAAGTGTAGCTGTCATTTGCACCAGGAAAAGCTCACTGAGTCACAAACACAGCCTCACGTGACTGTCTGACATTTGTCAGACAAAAGCAGTTTGTGAGGTCTCTCAGTGTCACAACAGTCGCAAGACTCCGTTCTGACATGGGACACAGGTGGCACTTAGAGAAGTCATTCCTCTGCACAGAGGTACATTTGTCTCTGTGAGGACACAGGGCTGTGCCAGCCTCAATTTCAGCTGGTACAATGGATTTTCTAGTGGCAGACATACCTCTAACCTCCTGCACATGAATGAAATTAATTGACCTTTTCTGCTAGGAGAGCGTTGTACTCCTTGAGCCAAACTGTGCTTCCAGTGACAGCGTGTGGAGCCGTGCTGGATTTACTCTGGTGTTCTGGAGTGCAGACTGCAGGGCTCCTCCTGTCCCTCAGGGATTGTTAGCAAGCAGCAGCTCTGCTTGGCTCCTTATTGTCTTTGTTAATAACACTTCTAATGATTTGTGTTTGCATCTATTTTTGTGTCTCTTAACATACTTGTAAGATACTCAAAGCTGCTTTGGAAAGAACCCAAGCTCAGGAGTGGGGTGTATTTAAACTAGATGAACCCCTGGTTGCTGTAGATGTCATTGGTATTCATTCAGTTTGCAGGAGTTTTTTTCTCCCTTTCCAAAGTCAGAGGGAGCCTGTGGTGTGCACGGACCTCAGAGCACTGTAACAGAGAAGCACCGTCCCTTCCTTTCGCAGGATCTCCATTACTCCACAAGAACATCACAAATACGAGGGCAAGCAGAGATCGAAGAGAAAGTCATTCTACAGCTGCAGGGTAAACTAATACAACTACCTGATCTTAAGTTCCCTTTGGCCTGACAACACTTCCCTCATCGTTTAGTGTACAACTCAAAACGCCTATACCTGCAAAATGTTTGAGATACAGCTTCTTTAGACTCTGTGGAAAACAAAGGGAAAAATTTCCATCATGAAATCTCCTATGACAGCTCCTTGAAAGTCCGCTAGTGACCATAACAAATCCCTTCTCCTGCTCTCAGCTAGAATATTATTCTCCTCTGGTGGGGTGTTTGGTTGACATGAGCCATGCGCTGGAATCCCTCAGGCCTGATGGATATGAAATTCTCGGCATACTGATCAAAGCCCCAGCATCTACCTCCCACAGCAACATCCACATGCAGTGTAACTCACCACAAAGCCTTGGCAATAAGGCTACCACTATCAGCCAGAAAGTCCAGCTCAAGCCTGGTCAGCACTCAGACAAGGCTGTTTCACACACAGCTTCTCTGTCCACACCTGCTTAGCAAGGAACAGACAACCACAAGGCAACTACACTCTACTCTTTGCAAGACTGGAGGAAGTCAGAGGCCAGGCTCCTCTGGTTTTAAGGGCTACAAGAATGAGGAAGGCCCAGCCGTCTGCAGGACATCCTTATTGCCACCTGGGCCAGCGCCACTTACTCTTTCACCAGACATCCAGGAGATTCAGCTGTCTCAGCTTCCTTTGTGCCTGCCCTTGACACAGCAGCACTGCTCGTCTTCAGCTTTACTGTGCATCCTGCAGCACTTCTCCAGAGAGAAGTCTGGGGGAGGATGTTCCCAGCCCTATGTGTCAACATACTGGAGCTATACTGGTGTGCCAGCAGAGTTCCATGGTCTGAAACACCACTTTGAACTCAAGTTGGGTTTGTTGTTTTTTAAAAAATATTATTTTTTGTCTCAACTGCAGAAAAATCATGTTATATATATATATATATATATACACACACACACACATAGCAGTTCTGTAAGCTGTTTTCATGCTGAGAAGCAAAATGAACGTTTTAAAAGATCAAATCTGAGGAAATCTGAGTATTCTCGGTACACGCAAATATCACCGCTTTTTATAAACGATAACCTTATTTTCATTAAAAAAAAAAATAAATTCAGCCCTGGGCCGCATTTCCTTGCTTAGGTGCCAGCATACCTTTCCACGGATGCCTGCCTTTCCTGTCGAAGCTCTCCAGCACGCCTCCTGTCTCCTCAGCCGGCGGGTGCTCAGCACGAGGCGCTTGGCGCGGCCGTCACGCACCGCTCGGAGAGCGAGCGGTGGCCTCGGCAGAGTAACGTCGCCACCAATCCCCTCGTTTAGGAAAGCTTGGGGGTGTCACAACTTGTTACACAATGGTATCCTTAATATCCTCGGGAGGCAGCCGTAACTTCTGCCTGAGGCGCCCGAGGACTTCCACGAGCGCCGGCAGCGCAGAATTGATGATGCAGCTCAGTCTAGGAGTGGTGGCATTTTAATAGTGGGTAGAGGAAGCCTGACATTCTGCCAGCTAATCTTGGAGAAGTAAATGAACTAACTCACATTTTCTCACAGGCTTTGAGATATTCCAAGGAAATGTTCCATAAAAGCCAACTTGTTATTAGGTATTTCTGACAAAATATTTTTAATTAATCTCTGTCTTTGGTTTTCTATTTGGGCTACTCTCACAGTGGCCTTTTGCTTGCTTTTACTGTAGGTAATGTGGGTAATCACCCACACACCATTTCCAGAACCTACAGAGAATCTTGTCACTGCAAATTATTGATTGTGTTCCAGCTTGGATTCTGCTTTGTACAGGCTCTAATTAATCCATATTCATCCCGTAAAGATTTCTCATCTGACTGTGGTTTGATCAACCAGCAGAGAAATATAGAATCCATCAGTTACATCAGATCTTTCCGAGAGAAAGTGCAGCTCTCTAATAGCTTTGGGTCTAGGCTGTCATGAACTATTTTGATGGAAATAAATGCCACCATTTAAAAAAAGCAACCAAACAAAATAAAAATCCAAAACAAAAACCCCAAACCAAACCAAACCAAACAAACACAACCAAAAAACCCTCCCCAAAAAGGCAGATTAGTTAACATATTTCAGAAACATATCTAAACTTTGTGCTTAAACAAAAAAGTCCTAGGTGCTTAATCAAAAAAAGCTTTTTTGAAGTTTTTGGAGTTGATTTTTTGGATGAAACGCACTCAGAAGACAAGCCAAAAGATAAGCAAAGAAAATAAAGAGATAAGAAGATAAGCAAAGAAAACCTGTTGCTAAAGATGAAAGAATTTATATGGGTTGTCTATGATTTTGTGGTTTCAAGCCCAGGTAGTAGAAAAATAAAATCATGTAACCTAGGAAGAAGGTTCTGCATTTCCCTCATTTAGTTCACCAACCTTTTCCTTGTGCTACTTTGTACTCTAATCAATTAAACTGTTGAAAAACGCTTTGGTCAGGTGGTATCCAAGTGGCATAAATAAAGTAGTTCAAGGTTTCTCTCAGAATCTGAATTCTGAGCAGGAATTTTTTTGGCAAAACCGCAGCTTCAAAATGCGCAGTAAGACAGAGACTATCCTCTCTCGCATGGAAAGATCCTGTATACGTGTCACACTTACATTTTATACCAGGATTAATGCCTTTAATATTTCCCCCGTTTTCTCTGCTGAATCCCATCTGCAGGGACAATTATTGTGGGGTTTTTTTTTACCTAGACACGCTCAAGTTTAGTTCCCATTTCACCCACTGAATTCGGTGCTGAACAATAATCACCAGCCCTACAAAGCCATGTCTCGGCTCTTGGCACCGAGGAAATGAAGAGGCATTTTCACACCAAGCTGCGATTAGCTCTCCAGGGACAGAGTTTTCTTTGCCTTGCAATTCTTGCGGCTCCTCTTTCTCCTTACCGCAGGGATTTTCAAACAATAAACCCGTGCGGGTTTAATTTACACCTTTCCTTACAGCTTCTCTTTTTAAGGGGCGCACGATCTTCCACCGCTTCTGCGCTCCCTCGCACGGAGCTCTCTCCCCCATTCCAGCGGGGGAACGGGACAGAGCCTCNATCCCGCCGGGGCACGGCCGCGCCGGCCATGGAGCCCTCGCCCAAGGACGGCGAGAGCGCGGCGGCCGCCGAGCCCAGCCGGGGCGGCGCGGCCCCTTCCAGCGGGGTGGTGGTGCAGGTCCGGGAGAAGAAGGGCCCCCTGCGCGCCGCCATCCCCTACATGCCCTTCCCCGTGGCCGTCATCTGCCTCTTCCTCAACACCTTCGTGCCGGGGCTGGGTAAGGATGCCGCGGGAGGGAGCGAGGGAAGGCGGCCGGGGCTCGGGGTCCCTCTTTCTCCCCACCTGCGGCTGCTTCGCCCCGGCGGGGCCGCCCGGGCTGCCGGACCCCGCCGCGGCGGCAACTTTCCCCGACGGCACCGCGGGCAGGGATAGAGGGACGGAGGGCGGCAGGAACCTCTCCGCGAAGTTTCGCGTCGGGCTCGGGGCAGCGCCCTGCGGGGCCGCCGGGATCGGCGGGGCAGCGCCCGCGCCCCAGCGAGTGGAGCGAGAGAGGACCGCCTTTCCCTCGGATGGCGGCGGGGACCGGGGCTGGGGCACCCGCCTGACCCCGCGGGGCACGGCCGGTCCCAGCCCCGGGGACGGAGCATCCCTCGCGCCTTCCGACCCCTCCGTTCTCGCCGGGCGGGGATCGTGCGGTGTAGAAGGGATTCAGCTGTTCGGGCTCTCGCGGACTGAGATTTCAGCCGGAGGACCAAAGCTCACGGTGACCACATCACTCGCTAACTAGAGACGAGCTTTCAGAGCCCACCGTCCCGGGTTTTCTGAGGAGACCCCTGGAAAATGTTAGAACCGTTGTCCAGAGAAACTGGAGATTTACAATTTCTCAGCATAAAAGTCTCTAGTGTGCTCAGGTCCCTAAGATTTGGCTGTATCCTTTCTATGTTTCATTTTCCTTCACTTGAATTAGGAATTGCTTACTGCAAGAGGAGCTTAGAGTTTGAACACTACAAAAGCCCCTGGAATACAAGGCTAAATACAAGCATTCTAGCTGAAAGCAAAATAACCACATTAATAAAAAACAACCCCCCAAAAAATCATCCATAACTCATACCTCAGGTCTCTCATAGTCCATTTCTGACCGCTGTTTCTGCCACTGTGGCCACCACAGAAGCCTTCCTTGTGATATGGGAGTATCCTCCACCGAGCCCTGCTTTTGAAGAGCTACTGCCTGCCTTTAATTGCTTCATGTGCTTCAGGTGGCTTAATTCTTTAACAAATCTGAAATTCTTAAAGTTCTGATTAAAGTACTATCTATGTGTGGGTGGGATGGTGTGTGCAACATGTAGAATCTATTGCTATTCCAGCGTGCTTGCTCTGAACCTGTGGATGTATTCCAGAGGAAAACTTGCACCTTTTGAAATACCTGTGAGTTTTCCTGTGGAAGGACTGGTGTGTGTGTGTGTGCTTCCAGATGCAATCCACTGTGCTCAGGTGTGTTGTTTGCCCATCCCCTGTGTACAGCCACCTGAAGAACCTCGAGTGATGAATCAAAGACAAACTCTGGAGTTGAGCTCTGTCATGAGGCTTTAGGTTTCCTGGGGCTTAGTTTCCCACTTCGAAGAGAGAAGTTCAAAAACCAGAGTTTTCAAAGCGAGTGTTGTTTTCTGTTGGCATTGAGGACACCACAGTTTCACTGCAGATGTCCAGGAAAAAAGGCTGACTTACCATGCCCTTTTCCTTATCCAAATTATCTGACACTTCACAAAGCACACTAGAAAGCCCTCAGTGTTCTTCCTTCATCTCAGTAGGACAGATCCCCCTAAACCATCCTTATGCGGGAATTGGCGTGAAGCGCAGTTCTCTGCCCGGAGTTCTTCTCTGGGTGCTGCTGTGGATCTGCTGGGGGTAGCCAGTGTTGTGCCTTCCCTCGTACAGAAAGTGCCTAAGGAAGGACAGCGGGCAGCCCTTCCTTCCTGAAGGTGAGCGCCCAGGGCTCCCAGTCCGTGCTGGTTGAAAGCTTGAGAGATGAATCTGGACTGTGCAGCTGTATTAGTTGTGTAACCACTGATAGGCTGGACCAGCACAAAGTGGGTTTTAATTCTATTTTTAATTCTATTTGTTTTGTTTTGTTTAACAGGCAGAAGTTTTTTAAAAAGCTTTTTGCCCTCTGATGCACTGATTTCAGGGGTAGGATCTGGCTGGCTGTGCCACTGTTTCTCCTGGTACCCTGCTGCAAAAGTAGCAAACCAAACAAACTACAGATGAAAAGGAATTCTTCCCTGTGACATCCCCACAGCCTGGCAAAATGCAGTTGTTTTGGAGATGTATCCCAAGCTCAGTATGCAAAGCATGGCACGTAGTTTGTACATAAATGAACCATTCTGTTAATGAAGCTGCTAATATCATGTGCATTTTGAGAGAAAACTTAGTCTGAGATGACACACCTGACTAGAATACAGCTATTTACACTCTCAGCCATATCCTGTCATGTATCACATAGCCCACACACGAGGGAAAACAGGAGGATCACGAATCTACTGGCAGGAATGTTCAAGGTAAAAAGAGATTTTGTGTCACTGTTGCGCTTCAGCCATCTCAATGAGCTGAGCAACACTTGTAAAATAGGTAAGATTTGCAGTGGTGTGAAGTATTCACATCAAGGATGTGAGCCTGTTCCCTGCGAAGTAAGTGGCAAAATTTCCATCAGTTCTTGTAGTCTAGATTGATAACATGTTAAAATGATGTTTCACAGGCTTGCTGTATATTTCTGCCTCCTTGGTTGGAGAGTGTAACTGTGTTTAAGTGTTAATGGAAGTCCTCTATTTCTCAGTTCCTAAATTCATCCCTCATCTGTTTTGCATGTAGTTGTCATTTGTGTGTAGACACAGCAGTGCAATGGCAAAGAAGGGACAGAGACCACCGGAGTAGACAAGAAAGTGGGCAACACTGAATAAATCAAGTTTTCCACTGCTTAGAGACTGGTGCATTTGAGGTTTTCATTAGTGCCCCGTGCCTCAGAGCAGTGATATCCAAATAGAAATTGCACTCCGATGCAGGCTTCCAGAACCTTGGGCAGTCTCTCACCATCTGAAAGCCTCTATTTTTAAGTTAAATTATCTTTCCTCTGTTACGGAAGTTGCCTGTGAGTGTGAAATCAGAATATTTTAAATATCTGATTTATTTTTCCTTTGTGTTATTTGTGTTTTGCAGTAGTACTCTATTTGGACAGGAGAAGTAACACTTTCTCTTTGTTTACAGTCAGTTTATTATTTTCAGTTGGTTAATTTTCAGAGTTTTGTGCAATAACCCAGAACTGCAGGTTTTAAGATGCATTGTAAACTGGGTTTTAACTATTCATTCCATACATGTCTCAAAAGATGTAGTTCATAGGAATTTTTTCATACCCAGGGGATATGTTAACTTTTGCCTTGCCAAAATTTAAAATTCAGACCAAATGCAGTGTAAAAAATCTTGATTAGCCCATCTACTTGTAATCCATTTTGCCGAACAGCCTTGAAACGACACATTCCTTCCATTCGCTGTGACAGGCGCGACCACTTGGAGATGTCCAGTTTTCCATGGTCCAGTGCAGTCTTTCTCACCTGTGTCTAACAGGGCTATAGGGCTGAGCTGTAATGAAGCTCAGAGTGGGTAAAAGAAGAAGAGGGAAGAAGAGTGGGTAGGAGGAAGAGGGCAGAGTCAGCGGGTGCTGCGGCAAAAGCCATCGCGCCTTGGCTACCCGCGCTCCAGCTCTGCCACAGGCGTCGCAACCTCTGCGCTGGCTTTGGGTTTCTGGAGCAGGCTCTGAGGCATCAGGGCCACCTCACGCAGCGAGGAGCTCTGGAGAGCGGGAGCTGCAGCTGTCAGCAGCGGCAGAGCTGTACCCGGTTCCGCTGTCCCGCGGGCTTGAGCGGCGCTTGATGGCACATGGGAGAGGGGCTGGCCGTGCCCTTCGGCTGGCAGACTGTGTTCTCCTGGAGCTGCCGTGTGCCAGTCAGCGTGGGAGAAGATCTGGCTCCTTGTCATTCCCGGAGCTGATACATGGGAATCTTGCCCTCCTTCCTCTCTGCTCTTCCTTCTCTCGACATCGCGAGTGTGGGAGGGGGTAAACGAAGGGTGTGGGGGGGAGAACTTGAGGGAAATGTGAGAAGTGAGTGAAATTATCTGAAAGTCTGGGGTATTCTCCAAGATTAATCCCTCCTGTCAGGAAGGGGGTGGACTTTTGGATCACAGCCTGCGTTATACGTGTATACTATTTTTGTGCAGGGAGTAATTGGAATACGTAGCATAGAATTATGTTAGTGCAGGATAGGAGAGCAGCCACCCATGTGCCACGAAATAGCCCGTGGAGGAGTTCAGGAGTGACAGCCTTTCACAGCAGCTACAGAAAGAAGGGGTGATTCCCAGCCCACTGAACATTTTTCTTCCACGATTCCACAGTGCAGGTCTCCTGTTCCCGGGTGTGTCAGTTCCGTATCACGGTTCTTCTGCCATCTGTCTATTCTTGGTAGAGTTCAAGCACTGCACCTTCAGCTATGTGAGTGTGGCTTTAATATTTGATTTATAGAAGCCAAACATCTTCTCATTAGAAACCAAGACTCTCTTGAGCAGAATGAGCTCTCCAAAGAGCTGAACAGAAGTACAGAACACAACACTTGAGAAAGCTGAAGGGATAAGATCTGCACAAAATTACCAGTACCCATTTTATTTTTGTGGTTGGAATGGCAAATAGATGCCTCAAGCAAACATCCATTGCCTTCATTATTGAAACAAAAAATTTCAAGGAAAAAACACATTTTCTTATCTATGGTAGAGCAAACAGTGCAAAAAAGAAATTTGGGCTTTCATGTATATGTGCATTAAAATCTCAAACTCCCTTTGGAATTCATGATCCTTTTAATTTTTTTTTTTCTTTTAAACATGCAAATCAATGAATCTGTGATTTACAATCTCATTTGTGGAAAACAAAGGTTTTCTTGAGTGTTTGTGTGAATTTGTGTTTGCGAACTTTACTGCTGCAGTTTTTTAGCTAATATTGCCTTTCAGCCTGTGATGAACTAGTGTGCAGAAACAAGCTGTTTGTTCATGGGAGCATAATTAAAAAAGGCAGACCTATTGCCAGTAGGCTTCACTCTGTTGGGTTTTGTGTTTTCCACTGAAAAGGTCAAGAAGTTCTTTATGGTGACTTGTGCTTGGGCAAGGTGGGAAATGAGACCTGCAATAAAATGTGTGCATCCAGATTTTACTGCTCCATTACTGGTACCAGTGGTATCAGCTGTAGATTATCCTCACAGTGAGGTAAAGTTGGGCACAAGAATAGCTGAATCTGAGGTTTCTGCACCTGCAGGTCTTTGTTCTTTTCGGTATGTAGAAGACCATTAAATTCCTCTTTTATTGTATTTTATTTTTATAACAGATTTAAATGAGAAATCTAATTGTATCATATAAGTTACCTAGCAGATGGTATTGAACAGTCATTCCACAACCTTACCAGCACTGGGTAGTCTGGAATATTTTTGTTCCATGAAGTGTCTGGACCACCTAGAATGACAATCAGTCCTGGAAAACTCAAAAGAGGTTCACAGGTAATTAGCAATCTGAATAAATGCTGAAGTGTTTCAAATTTGTAGCTCCTTGATTGCGACAACTCCCCCTAGTGTATCTGATTAGAAAAAGAAAAAAAAGGTATTTTATCTGCTGAGGGACCTGATGTGGCTCCTCAGTTTAATCCAGAGTTGAATGACATGCTTTGCTGTATTTTAGGCAGGAAGCTGCTCTCTGCCGTGCCCGTACTTGCCTGAATACTTAATTTATTCCTCTTCCTCCCCTTCCTGTGTGGAACACTGGGTTCCTTCCTTGAGTTTGTCTGCCCAGCCATGTGTACGTGCTGTCATACTCATCCTCCTCCCGTGCCCTCCTTTACAAATGCAGTTATGGGCACACACGGCAAAAGCTCTCCGGTGCCTTGCTCGTGACCACAGCCTCAAGTCACAGTCCAAATATTTAGAACTGTTTCTGTCCTTTGGCTGGTTTTTGCTCTTCACTTGCTACAGTTGGTAGAAGTCAGCTGTTGAGCTCCACTTGCATTTAAAATGACTTTTTGGTTCATTTCGCTGTCAAGCTGAGCGCTAATCCAGTGCTGCAGCCTTTGAATTGCTGTCCGTGCCAGACCAGCTAAAATGCAAAAACAAGTTTCTCTGCCTCCCTCATGCCTTCTGTTTCCACCAAAATAGAAGACAAAAGAAATGGCCAGGGACGTTTCTGTTCAGTGGTTCTTGTTCACTGCTGTTGTTGAAGCAGCTCTGTGGAGGTATTCATTGCTTAATGAACACATAAGGAGACAGGGTTTGCTCAGCATCTTGTAATCTTGTTTGTCATTTAATGCAGTTTGGACAGATATACTTGAAGATTAAGAGTGAAGGTGGGAGCAGACAGCAGAGAAGAGCTGTTAAATGGCCAAGTAAACCAGCTGAATTTTAAGGTGGCTAGAAGGCTGTTCCAGGGTGTGACGTGGAGAGAAACAGAATCAAGTCCAGAAGGAGAAAAGTACATTTGCAGAGATTCTGTGAGAAGGCAAAAGAACTGAAACTTCTTGCAGCAAGGGAGAAAATGAGTGAAAGGATTTGAAGATAAAAGTAACTTGGATGAGGAGAGTGCTTTTGATAGGTGAATTTTTCCTAGTCTGGATAGCAGGAAGGAAGTGAATTTTCTCCTGCTCTGAATCAGTGGGTGTTAGAGAGATTTACAAAGCCTGATAAAACTCCATTGCCTGCAGCAGCTCACTGCCATTTAATATCTCCTCCATGAAAAGAACTTTGAGAGTTTCTGAACTGTTCAGGATCATAAAGAGAGGAGCAGGAAGCAGAAACCAGGCTCCTCAGGCTCTTCCTTACCCATGAAACTATGCAGGACCCTGAACACAAATATACCCGCAGTTGGCAGTGTCTGGCATGAGGGTGAATTTTAGAACCTGTGTCCAATTTTGGATTTTGTGGAGAAACAAGTGGATTGGATGGTAAAGGGATTCTAAAATAGTCCTAAGGTGTGCAATAAGATAAAGTCAGTCTGACATATGACATCCTTTCTCCTGCCTTAGGACTTGTCTTCATTGTAGAACTTTACAACTTTAAAGTGACACAGTGGCAGCACTACAGTGGATGAGCACAAACTTGGTTGTAGCACAATGCAAAGATGCTGGTCAAAGACAAAGGAGAATAGATTATTTCACTTGGAAGGGACCTATAATTATCATCTTGTCCAGCTGCCTGCCCAGTTCAGGGCTGACTAAGTTAAAGCATATTATTAAGGCCATTGTCCAAATGGCTTTTAAACACTGACAGGCTTAGGTCCAGCTTCACATGAGAAAGAAAAGATTGTGTCCTTGAACTTGCTTTAGAGACTGCAGGAATGTGAAACCTGAGTTTTCCTGGTTCTGCTGAAGGCAAGGAGTTTTTTTTTCATTAAGGGAAGAAGTTAATCCTTCTTCCCCTTCCCAGGGTTTTTGAGCATTTATGTTACCTAGGGAGGCCCAAAACGAAAATATTGTAAGAACTTGAGAAAAGAATCACATGCCATTCTATCCAGTTATATTTCACTTGTTGATTTCTGATGCTATAAACTTAGGTTTCATTCTATGTAGAATCAAGGAAAAAATAAATGGGCAGAACTCAAATATTTGATTTAAAATACTCAGTTCCACAGTTTGTTCTCTCTCCATCTTACCACTTAGAAGCTGTTCTCAACCCTCCTTCCTACAGCAATGCAGACCTTGTAATAAAGGCAGTTCAAACTCAGTGTTTCCATTCCAAAGGAGTTACAGACCAAACAATTTCTCTCTAACTACTTGACAGCTCCTCAAAAGGCCTAGCAATGCAACCCCAACTCACACAATATTTGGTGTTTCCTTAGAACCTTGTCCCTTGAGGCTCTTGATTAGATGAGAATCTTTGCTTTCAGGAAAAAAAAAAGTAACTTATGGTTGTGGAGCAGGATTTGAAAATAATTATCCTGTCTTAAAAGAAAAAAATAATGGAGGCTGTGGAAAGAACGAACAAATTGCTTTTTTTTTTTTTTTTTAATTAATTCTCAGTTTTGGGGAGTCTGAGTCATGATTTTTCAGTCCTGGAAAATGGCAATATTATACTGAGCTTTTAAATTTAAAACAGAAGCTACATTACTAACTAATTTACAGTCCTGCCATGTTAGACAAAACCATGGACATCCATGTCTTTGAGCAGAGCATCATGAAATACAGTAAATATAAATTAGGTGGTTGATGAAAACTGATGGGCAATACACTAACTTAAATTAAAAATCCCAGTATAAACATACCCAAAGGATATGCCTGGAGTGGATCATGGTCAAATCTTGTTAGAGGAAATGGTGAATACAATCAATAGAGGAATTCTTGGAAACATAATTGCATTCTCTGCAGGGGTTCATCCTGTACTACATTTTCAACTTCAGAAATAATGCTTCTACACAGAATTGTGCAGGGGACCAAGGACATCTTTGGGAAAGTGAATTTAAATGTGACAGATCATTTTCCAGCCTCTCACCAGATTGTTGTTTATCTGGGCTGAACTCTCAGCTGGCCACAGGCACTGGTGAATATCCACACAAAATTTAAAAATGTTTTGAGAGTGTGGATAATAATTTTGTTTTAGTTAAAACACAAACAAGTTTGTAAAGAATACAAAAGAGCTAAATGGTCAAATTAATATTTTGATTGTGTTGGGGAAAAAAATTCAATTGGACCAAATAAGAATGTTGTTTTACAAAAGTGTTTGTACGGTTTTACTAAGTGCTAGGGTTAATAAGCCTTTGAAGAACTGAGATTTATTGTAGGCTAAAAAATTGGTTATAATGAGCCAGAAGTTCACTATGTTAAAAGTTTAGTAATCTTGCAAAGTATTATGATGAAGAATTATGATGTTTTTGTGAAAATATTTTACCTGAAATAAGCTATATGATCACATTAGTATGACACTGTCCGGCTGAAATGATTTTGCTGGTTTAGGTTTAAAATATGTATTTATTTGCATGCATATCTATTATATTTGCCACTATGGTGAAATTAGACCATGGCATTAAAGGAAAGCCTCCTGTAGGTACAAACCCATTTGTTGCATCTGTTTAAGAGCATTCATAAAAGAATGGATTTTAGATTTCATAAATTGGTTTTGTTAATCTGCTATTTTTAAAACACTTGCAAGACCTCTTCTGTTGCCATGACAATTTGATTTCCATAAACATGATATTTTATGATGTGACTACCCAACATTGTATTTGCTCTGCTGTGTGGAGAACAGAGATAGCAACTTGCCACCACAGAAATTACAATGCAGAGAGGCCCATAGAGTCAGACCTCTCACTGAGAGTGGTCAGGACAAGTTCATTATAGTAAGAAAAAATTAAAGCTCTTGGATCAAGTTATATATAATTATATTCCCTGTAAATTAGGTTATTTTTTTTTCATGTCTTCTTGTGAACACTGTTTTGAAGTGAGAAAACTTCAAGTTTCTACTGAAGATTGGTTCCAAGAATGAGAAGACTAAATTCTGGCTAAAACTACAGCTGGACCTTTTTGGATCTACACAAATGATCCTTCTGGATCCTTTGGATCCTTTTTGGATCAAAACAAAGCAGCTGTAAGGGCACACAACTCTCTCCCTCTCCCTGCAACACTGGAATTGCTGTCTTAGTGGAAGGGATTCACAAAGGATTTAGGATGGTGAGAAAGGAGTGGTCAAAAATTGAGACATCTGTGAGGTGTAGCCAGAGGAAAATCCCTCCCTGGCTGAGGGATCAGCATGATTCCCCCACACTCTCCTCCTGTCTTTTTGAAATGATTGCAACAAATCAGACCCATTTCAAAACTCATTTGCACCAGACTAGTTACTGAATAATCCACTGAAAGACTTGGAATGTTTTTTCCAATGTAGTTAGACAATTTGATGAGTGTGGATTTTCTGGATTGGGTATTAAATTACCTCTCTTGATCTGTTTAATTGTGAAAGCATTGCCAAATCTTCCTGTCTGTAGTCCAAGTCTGATAATGCTTTTTTTGCTGCGTGTCTTTCTGCTTTAGCTCTGCATCCAACAAACTGATCAATGCCAGGGAAGGTTTAGCAAGTTTTTTACAAAACTAGAACTAAACTTTTTAAAAACCAGTGTTTTAGACTCAGCATCACGGGACTTTTTTTTCCTCCCACTGACATTTCATTGTGGCTGCAGAGAGCTGGTGGGATGATTTCTTGTCTCGTGTAAAAGAGAGAAAAGAGCACAGGGACTACAATCATTGTCAGTTGAGAGTATAAAAACAGTCTCTTGCTTTCTCTTTAGAAGTCAGAATGTAATTTTATACATTGACTCGCATCTGAGTACTTATTTCTCTCAGTCTCCCACACATCCCAGAAAAAACAATGCGGAAATGGAGTCTCCTGCCATCCCTTTGGAGCTGACTCCGTGAGGTGATCTAACTTGGTTCTTGTTTTCTTGGTCAGCTGTACATGGGGAGCTGATTTTTGTGCCTGGAGAGCCAACCCCTTACATCGCGCATTGCCGCAAAATATCTGCGTGTCTTTACACCCACACTGCAGAGGTGTGGACGGCTGCACAGATGCAGGGCAGAGCTTGAACCAAGCCATGGGTGTGGGAGCAGGATGGGGGACTCTGGGCTCAGCCAGTCCGTGGCACCAGCCCATGCTGACCCAAATTACGCCTTACACGCAACGGCTCATTTCCGTCAGAGCTGAGCCTCAGTATTTCCACCTTGGATGGTGAATTCGAGGCTGTGCAGTTAAAAGCAGGATTTTCCTCCATGTGCTGTGTGCAGCTGATACTTAGAAGAAGCCTGTGGTGGAGCTGGGAGTGGAGTTTAGACCAAACCAGGAACCACAATTGCTCGGCAGTTACAGAGGGAATCCTTCTTTTACTGACGCTGTAATGATTAAATGGTAATAGTCCACCCTTAGCTGTACTGACACAAAGAATAAAAGGTTTTCGTTCTGTGTATTAACTAAAACATTGGTATTTTTGGTGTGTGTCTGTGTTCTGGTCTCACATCAGTGCTTTCAATCCACCAGGTGTTCTTTCCGTCCTCATTAATTCATTTAGTGCCAAGGCAGAACTGCACAGAGAGTCTCCTTCCCTTACAGTCGCTCTGTAGATTCCAGGTCACACTGCTTGGAACACCAACCCATCATATGAACCAGTGCAACACAGGTACAGAATGTTCCCACTGCAAGCTTAACTCTTTTGTCAGAACTGAGAACCCACAACTTACAGAGCAATGTGGTGTTGAGCCTCTAGGACAATTGTGTCTCGCCCTCACTCACCTCTTTTGCTCTAGTAACACTGAGCTGGCCCCCTGAGGTTGCTCCTGTGAATAAGTATTATTTACTGTAAAGAAGAATTGCAGAGCTGAGCTCTTTGCCCTTTAAACCAGGGAAGACTTTTTCCAAGTTGCAGTACCAAGCTGGACGCTCACTGAGAACTGTATTTCCCAAATTAGACAGCAGCCAAAGCTAAAAATCTGGTTTGTGCTGCATCATAAAACTTAATCTGCTTTCTCCCTTACAAAAGTGGGTTTGTTTTAAATATTTATGACACTTCATCACACACTAGTAAATGTTCTTCAGTACATTTTGTGAAAGGAACGATACCTATTGAATGGATGATAACTTACTCCACTTAAATCACTGACTGTGATTTAAATCTTTCCTGAGAAGTTCACTATTTACTGGTGTGAGAAGTGCCAAGTGGGTAGTCAAACGGTGTTTTTATAGAATCATAACATCATTTAGGCAGAAAAAGGCCTTTAAGATCATTGAGTCCAATCATTAACCCATCACAGCCAGCCCTAAACAACATCCCGAAGCGCCACGTATGCATGGCATTATTATTTCGGTGAGGTGCAGATTACACTCAAGCCCTGTTATTGCTGTCCAGAAGAGAATGTTGTGATATGAAGGAGGAGTTATGTCATACACTTAAGACTGTCTGTAATCTGAGTGGAGAATTCAGGGGAAATACCTGGTATTTCCAGATATACCAGATTGTCCAGGAACTCGGTAGCAAAACTGATGAGAGAATCTACACGGACTTCTTGCAATTCAGCGCCTCAGATAATGCAGCCACACTTTGGTTTCCATTAATCTCTTGCAGGAAAACTGTTATTAATGAACTGCTTCCATCACTCTTGGACTTTGTGTTCATTGAGAAGAGAGGTGTTGTCTGTGCTATGCATTAATGAAAACACAGTAAATGGGTAGGATGGACTGAGCAGATTTTAGTTTGGATGTGCTGGTTACTCCCTCACATGTTTCTATGATCTGCTTCATGCCTCTGAGAGCCACAGACTCTCTTGCACACACATATGAGGGGCCTCGGCATGTTTTAGTATATGGCAAAAAAGAAAACCCATACCAAAACCCAAAGCCAGGCAAGCACAGATGCAAGCCCAGGCTTGCCATTTGCAAGAGCACTGATTAACACTGTGCTTTGTAGTTTAGTATTAACCAATATTTGCAGTAAGTAGGCTCTGTATTCCTTATTGGTTGCACGGCAATTGTGTGCAAAGTGGCGCCTTACTGTGACCTTTAAATAATACTATTTTAAAATATGTTATTTATGCAACTATGTAGGTGACCAGGGCACTGTACACAATGGAAAAAGAAAAGGTCCTCTCCCAGAAGGTTGTGATAGAAATGTAACCCCAAGAGTAAGATCCAAGTTAAAAGAAGTCCTAATAAAAACATGCAATACAGTGTAATGAAAAGAAAAACATTTCCTTGTGTTGTATGTTTAAAGGCAGAGTTTTAAAGGCACAGTTGGGACTTGTTTCTTAGCAACAGGGCTCATCTGAGCCCTGCAAACACTGTCATGTTGGAAAAAGATACCCTCCAGAAGAAAAGAAATATGAAAAGAGCTAGAAACATCAAATTTAGATGTCTTCCTGCTGTTACAGGAACATTTAATCAGAATTGCAAAGCCTTCAGGCAACAACAAGGTCATTTTGATAAACTGTAATGATCAGAACAATGAACTCCTCTTTACTTCTATTTATCAACAGGGATGAGCAGTAAAAATATTATTCAAAAATAGGTGCATTGGTATTGCCATAAATCACAGTTCAGGTCCTGCCATCCTCCTGTATCTGTATTAACAGGGCTGTTTTCTGCACTCAGGGTACAGGAGTCCTGGCAGAACAAAATCCTGGCTCTGTTGTGCCCCACACTGTCAGTACCAGAAGTTTCAGGGGGAGATCTGTAATGCACAGAGTAAAATCCCACTGGCCTGTAGGAAGAGCTCCTCCTAAAGGAGTTGATTAGCTGGCTGATACACCAAAGCAGGAGAATTTTTATTAGTAATTTTTAATCAAAAGAGATTAATGGCAAACGTATTTATTGGGTAGATTAGATGGGGTTCATATGTAACCTGTGCACCTGAGTTGGTTGCCTTTGTAATGTGTGGAGAGGAATTAGGTACTACCAGCATGTGACTCATCTTTTTAAAGTAGGTTAAGTGAATCACACGCTCTGGGGGCCTCCATCTCTTTTTATTTTTATTTTTTTTTTTGGCTCCAAAGGGTAAGTGGCTAAGATCAAGACACCTCCCTTGCAGATATCTGAAGTTAGGTAAGATGAAAGCTAGCCATTATCTGGTTTGCAAAATAAGGCATTTGCTTCAGTAGTTTCAAAACACTTCAGGGATTGCCCACACATCTTTCTGGATCTCATCTCGTCCTTACAAGAACTGAAGTAGTTCTGACCTCCATGCTGTCTTCTAATGCACACACATCTGCTGTGTCTCATGGAATTTGTGCATTTTTGAAGCTCAGACCTCCTCTCTTTTCTAGGAGCACTTAACAAAAGCCCCTATAATTTCTATAATTTCCATCATTACAGAGTGCAGCTCTTTGGTAGCTCTTTTCCAAACTGTGTGATACTGAGAGGGAGGGGGACACATCTGTGAGAGTATCCCAGAGATGTGCATGGAGAACCCATGCTGGAACAGGTACTCCTGGCAGGAACTGCAGCTTGTGGAGAGCTCGGGCTAGGGCAGATGTACCCCAAAGGACTGCAGCCTGTGGAACAACTGGCACCAGAACAGGGGAAAAACATCAAGAGGAAGAAGTGGCAGAGGAGAACTTCTATGAACTGACCACAAATCCTCTGTCATGCCGCATCCATCCTGCACTGTTCCGAGTGGGGCAGAGGAAGAGAAATCAGGAATGAAAGAGTGAAGTTGAATCTGGGAGTGGAGGGAAAATTAAGGGGCAAGGGTCATGTTTTGTTTCTCACTATCCAAACCTATTTTAATTGGCAATAAATTGATTTTGCCCAAGTCCAGTCTGTTTCTCCTTTGACAATAATTGGTAAGTGATCCCGCTGTTCTTTATCTTGACCCACAAACTTTTTTAGTTTTATTTTCCCCTCTGCCCTTTGGAAGGGGAGTGAGAGAGTGGCTGGGTGGGTGGGTGGCAGCCAGCCACGGGCAGCTCATCACAGCACATCACCAATTTCTGTCCTGCTCTTCCATAGCATCCCTCCTTAGCTCAGCCTGAAAATCCTGAGGGCTTTGCTGACTGTGGAACACCTTGAGCACGTGTTCTCTCAGCACTGCTCAAGGTGATATTTAGACCCCTTCCTTGAGGGATGTGCTGGATGTTCACAATGTTTCTTTCCTTCATGCATTATCTAAGGGACAGAAAACATGAGAGAGGTCCTTGCATGCTCTGTATCAGTAGCATTGAGAGCTGCTGAATTTACCAGTGGGGCTGACAGGTGAACACAGGGCACTCTTGAGAACTGGCTACTGCCTCTCCTCACTTCATCCCAGCCAGCCAGGATGGTGCCTGGCCATAATCCCTGTTTGTGATGACTGATGTAGAAAGGTTTCCCTTCTCAGTCTTCTGACTTCTGGGACACTGACATATCCATCAGAGACTTGATTGTGGCAATTCTACAAACAGTATCTGTCCCTTGATCTTGGCTGGAGATGACAGCACCTCACATCAGGAAAAAGCAGAGAAAACCGTCTACCATAAACTCAGTACAAAAGCCACAAACTTAAAGCCAAGTTTAAGTTTAGGAGAGCTCTTGAAAGACTTTGCACTGAACCTGCTGTGACACAGATACACAGAAGTTCCCTTCTGTTGGCTCTGGTACAGATTTATAACCTATACTAAGAAGAGATTAATTGCCCGGGCACTGTTCCTCTTCAGCCTATTAAGTTCTAATATAGCTGCACAGCATAAACACTTGATAGGACACTATTGGATCAGTTCTGCTCTCCTCAAGTCATAAAAATCCTCATGAAGTGTCATTAACATTGCTTAAGCAGGAAGAAATATGACAGCATGAGAGAGACATTTCAGGTGAACGTTCCTTAAGATCCTGTAACACTTATTTTCTGGTCCATGCTTGTAATCCTAATCTATACATTTCATTATAACCAAAACCCATGGAGGGCAGCAAGGTTTAACTAGGAAAGCCAGAATTAGATTGAGACACCTGATGGCTCTTTCACTATGGCCTTAGGCATGATGTAGCTGGGAATTCCTTGATTGCAGTAGGAATTTGGTGCCTAAGTGTTTTCAGAGGCCCATGCTCTAGTTTCTCTGACTTTCTTCTATCATTCTTCAACAGAAAGAAGAGAACATTACCATGTGTAATTACACAGACATACACTGGAATATCATTACTACTTACGAGATGCTAAAATAAAGAGAACTAGATGGAGTGCTGCTCTTGGTCAGTATGGGCATTATGAGAGAAGAGACAGTATATATGAAACAAAATAAGTAGAAAAATAGATGAAGTCACTTGTGTGCGTTAAAAGAATTTTTGAAGGATTATAAATAGTTTAGGGCCAGACGTTTGAGAAGGGTAAGAGTTATGTTTGTGTTCTCTCCCTGCTGAGCAGTTTGTCTCAGCTGTTAATTTTCACTTACAGGAAAATAAAAAGCACTTTTCCAAGAGACTTGTATTGCCTTAATGCCAGATCTAGAAATGGGATGTTTCACATGGATCCCATGAATGGTGCAGATTGTGCCTGCCTTGCATGATTTGTCACTTGTCTGGGAATGATGAGGCTGAACTTTCCCACAGCACCACACAGGTTCTGCAGCCAGCCAACACGTCAGCAAATGCACCTGCACCTTCTCCAGATACTCCTTTCTTCCCCAAAGGTATTCTAAGATTCAGGGGATTTCCTACCCCACGAGTGTACTTGCACCCCTGTATTGTTCTTCTCTTTGATCTTTCTTCTCTGTGTGCTTTGATCAGCATTAGTTCAATGTGTACTAAAGGGAATTAATCACAATTTACACTCCACCCAGTCCTCTTCCCACCTCGAATCTGGTCTTGCTTTCTGTCAGATGTGACAGTTGAGAAGAGTACAGAGCAAACTGCAAAGGTGAATGCAAAGATTTCTAAAAAGTCCAAGGTTGGACTTGGTTGCCTCGAGTTTCTTGCAGAGGAGCCCAACAGGAACTTCCAGGGGAGCACCGCAGCCTTGAGCTCCCTGAGGTTTGTGACCCTTCCTGAATGACACGTTTAGGCTGGTTTGTTCCACCTACACCCCAGGCCCACCCATGACCCCGATTTCGCCCAGTCACAAGCACCCAGTGCTTTTACTGTGTGCTGAAGTTCCTTTTCTACATGAGGAGCATTTTCTGTGTGAGAGCTAATGGGGTCTGCACAACCCTTAGCAACTTCTCATTCAGGAATTCAGTGGGTGCGATTTGAACTTGAACTTCCCTTCGTCCCTGCTGTCCCGAGAACCAGCCCGTTACAGCTTTCCTGACAAGGAGCTGCCGTAGGACAGTGGTTCCATTTGTAGTGCACAGCAAAAGGGTCATTAAGGATGTGAGATCCTACAGTAAACCTTCTGCTTAGAGTATTTCCACTGTCTTAATTCCTTCCCTGTGCCTGAGATAGAGAGGTGTGGTTTGCTGTGGATGACTGGTGTCCCAGAGTGGTGGTGATGCTCTTCCAATCCATCTCCAAGGAAAGGAGTAGGATGCAGCTGCTCTGTGATGTGGTCTTAGTGCATCAGTGGCTTTGGATTTTTCATAGAACAGATATTTTTCTCTGAGAAATACTAATTGTAAAATCGAAGATAATTTTTCATGAGTGCATCTGGTTAAACAAATGCTCCTTTGAATGGCAGTAACAGGCCTCTGCTATCAGATTGTTCTGTGTAGCACAGCTAAAAATACATGCTTTTTCATTGCAGGCACAATAAAAGATGGCAGAATAGCTCTGATGTGTTGGATTGTTGCTTTTGTACAGTACTGTAGTCTAAATCTCATTTTGTAAAATGTGAGGGAAGAAAAAGTGCTATGTTTTTAATCACTAAAATTAAAAGAAAAATGAATTATTTTAGCTGGAAATGTGGGGTAATTTAATGCTTAAGTGTAGGAAGTTATAATGGCTGTAGAAATACGCTTCAGGCACCTGTAGGGATTAGCAGAGAAGAGTAAGGAATCCCTAAGTAGGAGGAGAACATTGAGGTGTATAGCAGCACATCAATGGTCTGTGCTTTCAGAGCACACAGGAGTCCATGCTTTGAGGAGGGGTGTGGGAAGGAACACTATTACTGAATTTTGGGCAGGAGAAAGTACTGCTGCCTGTCTTTTTGGTAGTTAGAACTGCAGGTACCTACATGTGCAAGAAAAGCACCTGACCTATAAATAAAAATAAAATGACACAACAATGGTTTAACTGATGCAGCCTTTATAGATTCCTAATATAGATTGGGACGCTGGTTAACTACAGAAATAAATTGTTACAGCAAGTTACCTTGTGTCACACAGGATCTAGAACAAATCCCCAATTCAAGGTAGGGCATTTGTGTTGCAGGGTGTCTGAAAACAGTAACAGGTTTTTCACCAGCTCTGAAAGCAAAGTCTTAGAGAGGAAAGCATTTGATGTGGCATGTGAAAGGGAACTCTGGCTGGAGGTATAAGGAAGAATACAAGGAAGGAAAAAATACTTACTTTATGAGAGAGAGGAAAAAGAAATAGAAGTTGGAGTGACCTGAGTGCACGGGGAAAGGAGAGGGAGGAATTAAATACATAATTATCCTCCTTTTCTATTTCCTTGCAAGCCAGATTGATGGAAAGGTGGTTGGTGGTGTCATCAGTAAGAAACATTCACTGTGCAAAAAAATTGAGTTTGACTTTGCCATCTTCATTAAGAGGAGAGGATGTCCAAGCAGAGAGACCAGAAGGAGTGGGCAGGATGTGGGAGAAGTGTCCTAAAGAGATGCAGGAGTTGAGTCACTGGCAAAGAAGTGGAGATGGCACACGAATGCTGTGGGCAGATGAAGTTTAAGAAGGGCATGGTATGGAGGGAGCAGAAAATGGAGAAGGGAATTGCAGAGGTTGAGTCAGTGCCTCTGTGAAACAGGAAGGGAAGGATGGCAACAAAGAGTGAGAGAAGCTGAGGACACGGTAGGAGACAGAAGTGAGGCGGATGACAAGATGTCAAAGAGCAGAGAGCCCCAGCGCAGGCCAGAGCTAGGAACCAGAGACAATGGAGCACAGGTCCTGACACTCATCCAGACTCTTTGCAGACCTTGGTGAGAACTGTTTCAGCAGAGAGGAGAGAAACCTCATTTGTGAAAGAAGGGAGATTTAGGTAATGTTGCAACATTTCCAAGATAAAGCAAGGGAGGAAGGAAATTGGTTAGGGGAGCTGGAGCGACAAGTGAAGCTGCATGACTGACACAACTCTGCTGAGGTAAGAGACCTTTTTCTGTAGTGAAGTGTAGCTCTCCCCTTAGTTTCAGCTGTGCAGTCCCATAAATTGAATTCATGTTGCAGTGTGAATGCTGATACAGTGAATCCAGGTGGGATAATGAGCTTAAAACACAGCTGGCCATTAGAAGCTGGAGAGTCACAGGAGCTGGATAATGAGTCTCCCAGTTGTACAGCTTCTGGGCACAAGGCCAGCCCAAAGAACCTGCCATGATCACCAGGCACCTGCTGGGCCTGCTCGTCTGGGGAGCAAGGAGAGCAACACCATCTGCTGAGCAGAGCCCGGTCCTCATGCAGCTCAACAGACTTGCTAAAAAGTTAGGAAAGTACATGTATGCACATAGAATCAATTTTCTACAATTTCTAATTCTGCTTAAGGATGTGTCCGTGCTATTCATGTTAGCCATGTTTGAATTTATCAACCTCATACTGAGCAGCAGGCATATGCTGCTTGCCATGGCCTGTGACTATTATTTAAAAGTAGTGTCTTTCTGCAGTTTGCACTTCAGAATTGCTGCCAAGATCAGGTTAGACCTGGTGAGCCAAATTAATCCCCAGTGTAACTCTGGCAGCCAGTGGATTTATGTCAGGGATGAATCTGGGTCCAATATAGATGTATTTTTTGGCAGAAGGAAAAGTAAAACAACAGAGGAACGAATAAAGGTTAGATGGATGGTCCCTCAGTTGTGCCTGGCCTTCTTGAAAGAAGTGTTTTCCTTCTATGCCCACTCCTTCTTTCCAAGGAAATGCACTCCTCTGGTTTCTCTGCTGCTTGCTCCAGAATCCTGAACTGGGGGAGCCATGCAAGGTGCAAGAGGCAGCCCTTGGTGAGTGAGAGGTTATGAAGCTTTTTGAGCTGCTCCAGGGAGCCACAGGCTCTTGAGAGACACAGTTCCCAAGAAAACATGGGAGGAGGTAGCTTTGGGGATAGTCAGAACTGTAGAAAGAGCTCTTTGGCCCAGGGAGAGTCTTGTGGGGCAAGCACTGCCTACCACTTGAAGCCTGGCCCTGGCTGGCACACAAGTGGAAAATGTGAATTCCCTTTCCTCTGCAGGACTGGCACTCCCCAAAAAACAGCCTTGCTTAGAAAACACAATGGGAAATTGACCCTAGTGAATTCCAGTTAGCTGAAATGGAGGATGTGCAGAAGCAGAGAAACAACATCTTTGTTTAGATTGTGAAGTCTTGCATTGCAGTGTCAGGTGTCATGGTTGGTCTGCTGCCCCCACTGTGACTTCTGGAAAGGACCTTTAAAACTCTGAATCTCAACTGCACCTTTTGCCAGTGAGATAAGTGCTTCCAGCAGTCCTACATAGGAATGTTGAACCATGTTACCATTGTGCCCAACCTCACTGTAACCTCTTTCACATCAGAATTAAAAAAAAAAAGAAGAGGCAGGATGAAACCATGTTAATTTTGAGTTTCTCTGTATAACCCTTTTTCCTGGTACTCCTCACTCCATATAAATCTCCTCTAGCCTCTGAAAAATGAGGACATTGTACACTAGAGGTATTACTTCTCATATTTTACTCAAGATCATTATGTGCTCTATTATGATGTTGGGAGCTCAGTTCTTTTTGATATCTACAAAAAAATATGCATTCATCTCTATCTAGTGCTGACCAGTAGCTAGTTGGCAGATATTGGAAAGTATTTGGTAAAGGGAAAATCTGTCCTTGGACAGAAATACGTGTAAATCAAGTGCTATTTCCTGCAAACTGGGAACACAAGAACTCCAAGTGATGGGGGGAAGAGGGAATTCAGATGAAAAGACCATATATAAAATCTCACAAGCACATTTACAGGGCTGTGCCTCTTCAGGCCTTGCTGGACACATCCAGATGGCCAAGAAATATGTTTGTGGATAACCTGGCATTTGAAGACAAGTACTCATCTATGTTTGTGACCTAATCAACTAAGCTGTGGTATTTTCTTTAGCCTTGCTGTCAGACAGAAGAGGACTAGTCCCTGCAGAAATGATGGTTTTATCCAAGTAAATATTTCTTCTAAAGAAGGACCGTACTTCTGCACAAAGCAGGATTTCCCTTTAGAACAAAAGCATCTGCCCTCAGAGGCTGCCTGAGATGTTTGACAGGAGCATCCACAGCTCGGGGGAGTGACTTGAAGTTCACCTGTTTTGGTGTGTTCAGCAACTCACAAGCAAGTTTTCTGATTGCTGTGAGAGTAATGACACTTGACATTTTAGAACCAGGGCAGCTTTTCAAAAATGAATTGAGAAATCATGAAGAAGCCTGTGTTCAAGGGCTGTCAGACATGTGGTGGCAGAAAGACAGGCTCTGGGAAAAGAACACGGAGATCAGCTAAGCTTTGGTGGGGTAGCTAAAGTTACTGAAATACCATAGAATAGCTGGCACTGGAAGAGGCTTCTGGAGGTCACTTAATCCTTCCTCCAAGTGGGTTAAATAGAGCAGGTTGCTCAGGTCCTCCTCCACATCATCATGGGATACCTGCTGATGCTGACACGTGCGCTAGCCTCCATAATATCCACATTTTCTCCTTCCTAATCAGGAATCTTCCTTTCAGAAAACTGTTCTATCTGGGCTGGTTTCATTTGTCTTGGCTGGTGCTCATATTCACAGAATCTGTAAAGTCATGGGTCACTCCAGCCTGCACTATTTACGGAGCCTGGGCTGGGGTGATGTCAGGCACAAGGTACCACAGCTCATTTCTCTGCTGCCACAAGAGACTTGCTTTTGTTGGCCTGGATGGGGCCCTTCCAAAGGGAGCCAAAATTGCTGTGGAAGACTCCAGAGCTTGTCCACAGGAGCAAGTCTGGTCGTGTGTAGAGACTCACTCTGGCTTTGTGCTTCACCTCTAGAATTGCAGCACCCTCACCAAGGAGGCCGTGGGCTGCTGCTGCTCAGCTCTGTGTGGATCCTTGTCCTCATCCCACATTGCTCTTCTGCAGAATCCATCATGCTCAAATCTGCTGGTCAGGGGTGGTAATGTGGGGAGTTCCAGTTAAAAGGAATGCAAAAGGTGAATGTATTCTTGGAAATGTTCCCTAATGGTTTTGCTGAATAGGATGAAACATCTTGATATTCTCAGACAAGTAAATGACCATGAAATGAGACTTTTGTTTGTAAAGTGTCTGTATCACCTGAAGGTACCAAAGCCAAACTTAGAGTGTAAAGCACCATCTCCTAAATATATTGGATGCTATGTACATCGGCAAAACAGCAATGGCTTTTATAGGTAAAGTGCTTTACCTTTCATCTAAGAATAGTGGTTTTATGAAAAGTGCCCTTTAAAAGCAAGACCTGGTCACTATTTGACTAATGGTAGCACTGAACAGAACAACAAGAATATAGCCCCATCAGGCTAGACAGTAAATTTCCTGACAGACTCTCTAAATTAACACCTTAATAATGTTACTTTGGCATTGTAAGAATAAAGTTACAGCACCAGAATTACTTAGCAAGCAGCTGTAAATCCAGGATGGAGTTCTGGTCTCACAAATCATATTCCAGACTCCTGGGTATAGCACCACACCACTTAGCTACAGAGTGTAATTTTCTTACGTCCTGTTTGTCCCTGCTTGAGACACTCTGGCTCATAAAATGTGTGCACTGAATTTTCTGGATTAGGAAAAACAGATGAAAAGGTGTTTTTGTTAGTCTCCTGCATACTTTTCACTGCAGATCTCTGAACATTTATGTCAGTTTTGTTTTACATTCCTCTAGACCTTAAAAGATAGCTTGTACTTTGAGGTGATTTTGGAGGCTGATGCAATTTATTACACTGCCATTTCAGCTGCCTTGTTCAGTAGAATAACCTCTAATTGCTCTGCATTCCCATCTAACTTTCTAATAAGATTAATTCTGTCTTGTGTCTTGGTAGCCCCTAATTAACATGATTTGTCTTCACAGTTAAGGGCTCCAGGGTATCACAGCAAGCCCAGGGCCACTGCTCAGTGAATCTTAGGAGTAGTTAATCCATCCTTCCCTGAGCAGAGCAGGTGCTCCTAGGGAGCTTCAAAGGGCTAAATTCGTTGCAAGGCATTGATGAGAGAGACAGAGGAGACAGAGCAGCTGCAGACCTCGCCTGGAGCTGTGGCTTCGGGCTGGATCATCCAGGCAGGGCTGGGGGCAGAAAGCCCTGCGCTGCCCCTGGCCCCGCTGCTCTCCTTCTGCTCCATTGGAGCTCCCCGAGATGGGCGCTAATGGCACTTGATTAACCCGTGCGAGGGCAGAGGCAGGAAGACGAGTGAGCTTTTGATGTGGCTTCACCCAGAAGCCCTTAAACTCGTGTGGGAGCTGGAAGGTCATGCATGCCCTCCTCCTGCTCTGTGCCTAACAAGAAAGAGCTTTCCCTGGCACAGACAATTAAGAATAAACTTCAGTTCATCACTGTAGAATTGGCAAGAGCCTGTGTGAAAGCTCATAAGAATCCATAGGCTTTTCCTCATTATGCTTCTGCCATTACACAGCTTTTACTTCCAGCATCCTTTAGAAACTGGAGGCATCAGAAAGCCAGGAGGCTTTTCTTGCAGGAGGTTTCATGGTCTCTCTGAAATGAGGAGGGGCTCTCCTCAGACATTCTGCTGTTGAAGCTTCCAGGTTGGTCAAGTTTGGGTGAAAAGACAGATTCAAATTATTTTGGTATCAACAGCACAAAACAGAATGGCTTGAGGTTTGTTTCTGGATATACACCAAGAAAACACAAAATTAATTTCTGTGAATAGGATCAGAGTCTTAAAGAGAGTCTTAAAAATAAGAAATGGTTTAGTGGATGATTATTTTTGGCTTCTTGGTTCCTCTCTCATTTAAGTCCCGGGCTCCTGCAGTGGGTGGGTGCAGAGCAGCCTGGGACTAGGAGAGCCACGGCAGGGCATCCACACTGGTGCTCCCAGCAGCTGGCAAGAGGAGAAGGGAACACAAGGTGGGATAAGTACCTGGTTTAATAGTAGACAGTATAAATACAGAAAGTTCTGCATGGCAGGAGACAATAGAGAAAAACCAGCAGCAGAGCTGATCCCACAAAAAAGAGCTTATAAATTGCTGATAAAATTACAGATCAGCAGGAATGAATCCACTTAGGTCAGATGAGCTCTCAGCAAAGTGCCCCGTGCCATAAACAGCGGTTGTGCCTTTTGTTCTCCCTTATGTTTGTTATAATTGGAAGCCAATTGCATTATTTCTTTGAATGCTGGCATACTTAATAAGGATGCAGATTAATTAAAATCCTGCCTCCATTCCATTGGTAAAGAAAAAAAGCAAGCACTGAGCAGGAGCGAGGCTGCAGTGCCTCAGTTGTTTTCACAGCGGTGCCCCTGGCTGGCAGCAGAACCAGTGGCAAGTCGTTCAGCCTCCCTGGCTCTTCATTCCCTGTCTGACATGCAGATGGGCTGTCATCCACTTCTGAAGTACTTTGATGAGCTTATCTCCAGCGATTCATATTCTTTGACTGTAGGTGGTAGGTATTACTGGTTACGACTTTCCCATTTCCCGTGTCTAGGTGTCCATGTGGCAGCATTAACCCCCCCCTTCTGGGAAGTTACATGATCTCTACAGTGGCTCATACTATTGTAAAGCATGATGCAAAATGTCATCGGTGGTTCTGGGACCACATCAGTTATCCAAGAGGAGACAAAAAAATAAAATCTAGGAATCAAGCAGGTGCAACTGGCAAAGATAATTCAGCAAGTCCTGGCAGAATTCTGAGGTCTGCTCCACCACCGTGGATTATGCAGTGGGGCCTTGCATTTGCTGTTCAGCAGAAATTCTCCAGTCTCAAATACTTCAAGCACACCCTTAATTTTATGCATCAAGTCAACAGAATTAAGCCATAGGACTGGACTGGAAAACTTCACCCAAGGATTGTGGAATGTCTGGCAGTGGAACAAGCTGTACTTCAATCTCACTATTTATGGGTGGCTGCTTTTAAGCGTTCAAAACATTGCAGTGCTGCAGAGTAAAAATAATTTTGATGGGTCCGTGTATAATTAAAGCTTTAGTAAGTCACTTCACTTCCATGCAGCCCCCCCCGCCATGTAATTTAAGAATTTGCTGTGTATTTTTAGCCTTGGAAGTCTGTGAAAGTTTGTTGCAGTCAAGTTTTGAAGTTTTCGTTAAAAAACTGTGTTTTTAGAAGAGTTAACTTTTTCTAGAGCATTAAATACGAGAAAAATCTCATTTTTGATGCAAAGGCACTGCTGTCTTACTTGCACGTGGGCTGTCTTCTGTAGAAGCTACACAAACACTGTCAAGCGTGTTCCGACCACATGACACGAAGCTCCTAATAACAAACAGATGCAGAGCTCAGTGCTGGGACAGTTGGGATCAGCCATGGGCACCCAGTGCTTTGGGATGTGCTGGTCATTTTCCACACGTGTAGGGAAACCAGAGAGCTACTCCCATACACAGCCTGCCTTCTGCAGGCTCGGGAGTTGGAACAAACCCTGTGGAGACGAGGATTGCAGGTGCCAGCTCTCCCTTGTCAAGTGACTGTATATTTTTGTCCACAGTGAGGCCAAAGGGAATGGAGGGAGCCAGAATTCCCTCTGGATGTCCTTCCGATATGGAAGGGGAAAATAAAAACAATGTGCTGGCAGAAGCTAAACAAAACATTTTTAATAGCAGGCCATGGAGGAAAAATTCATGAGCTCCTCTCCATGGCAACATCTAGGTTCTGTCACGTTTGCTGCCTCCACTCTCCCCTCCTTCCCTTTCTCCTCTCCCTCTCCTTCCCTTCAGCTCCTGCTGTTCCTGCCCGAGTCCTGCCCACACAGCTGTCCATGGGACCCAGCATTTGCAGGCGATGGTTTTGACACCAAGGTGTCATCGATGTCCCCTCCTGGCAGATCTGAATATGTGGGATTCAGGTTGTTAATTCTAAGAGGGACCAAGTAAGCCTCCTGTTTCTTAAGCTGTCCACTGCTCCTGCTCTTCTTACCCCTCAAATTGCTAAAACCACCTACCCGCTCTAGCCCCCTTGAACTGTATTTGCAGGGGCAGACTTCAGTCTGGATACTGAAAAGGGGGAAAAAACTTGGCTGTCTAATTCAGCTTTATCCTAAAATCTGAGCTTTTAAGATGATAGTCTAAAACATGCTTATTTCTAGGAAAAATCCCCAAACCAGGTAATGCAATCAGTCCTGACTTACTTCCGTGGCTGACATGAACTACAAGTGGAAGGATGCAGGGGACACCCCTGACAGGTTGCATGTGGGGGACAACTGAGCCTTGCTGGTGCTGCAGCACTGTGTTGCAGTCTTGCCACCTCTGCCTTCTTCATCTTTCATAGTACGATAGGATCATTAAGGTTGGAAAAGACGTTTAAGGTCATCAAGTGCAAAAATCCACTTGCCAAGAGAAACGAGCCCAGCAGCCAATAACCAGTGAGGAATTGCAGTGTCACTGACAGCCTCCATACCCTGCACTAAGCTCTGGCCCAGCCCATAGGAGCAGCACAAGTTCCTCAGCACTCCCAAACTGCTCAGTGGGAGAAGGCCACAGACTGTCCAGCTGGATGCTGTGCTCCAGGGGTGCAGCTGTAACCCTGTGGACTGATTTTCTTCTATTTCTATGAATGGCAAGTGGCTTGGTGTCTTCCATTGCTTGCTTGGAGTGCCTCTGAGGCAACCAGGTAGGAATTTACCCCCTGGCAAAGGAGCCCAGCTGGCCACAGAGCCAGGTACTCAGTAAAGGTCAGTTCCCTCACGAGGACACCCTGCAGCCTCCACACGTCTCCTTTTGCTGCCAGCCAAAGAGGTTCACTGATTGCCCCAATCACTGCCTGCAATCACAGCTCTCTGAGGGAGCCATGGGTAGAAGAGGCATAGTGGAGACTCCAACAAGAGTCCTGCACTCACAAGCTGCAACAACCACAGAGGAACCTCAGATGTTTTCCTGAACCAGCCTTTTCTGTTCAGAGAGCTGCAGTAGCCTTGGAGAGAAAGCACTCTTACCTCAGGGGGTTTAGGTGACACACCTGCACTGGCAGGTTCTCTCTCATGTGGCCCAAGCCCCAGTGAGATCCAGCCAGGTGGAGACTGGGGACACTGGTGAGGATTCACACTGGCCAGAATGCTTCCAGGGTGTTTTATTTTGCATCTGTTTCCTCAAGCAATAACACAAACAATTGTCTGCTTTAGGAAACTTCAGCAGATCATCATCCTGGGCATTAATGTTTTGCAACTCCATTTTATCATCTTGTTAATAGTGTCCTTTCCACAGCCCAGCTCTACCCACCTAAGCAGAGGGAGGAATGGTGCTGAGCATCAGCAGATAGCGCCTTACCCTTTCCTTAAGCAAGGTTTAGTGGTTGCCCTCATCATAACCCAAAGGGCTACAGCTGGTATTGGGTTGTTGCCAAGGATAAGAGGCCTCCACACCCGAAACGAGTCTTTACAGCTCTAACTAGAGTTTAAAAACAGTTTAATGGCACTGGGGAGCCAAGGATGTCTTGACCAATAGATACCATATTCACTCTTATACCGAGGCAAGGAGTGCAATCCTTATAACCATCCTTGCACAGCTTTTTCTGACTCACACGAGCCAGCACATCTCATGAATTTTCAGCATCAACATCTGCCTCACATACCTGCCAGCACTGTTTAATGACAGCTAATAATCACTTTACTTAAGAAAACTCAAAGACATGCACCAGACGTGTCCCCACACAGAGCACTCCCCTGACACAATACACGGGTACGGCTCATCCCCACAAAACACACACTCGTTAATTACGTCTCCCCGTGATGATCCAACAGCCCTGCTCCCACAGACACCTCCGATTTTGTTCCCATTTTTGCCTGTGCTTGCCTCCAGCTGTGCTTCCTGCAGCTTTGCTCCAGCTCCTGAGTCGTGACGTGGCCCTGGATTTCCTCTCTGGGAGCAGGAAAGGAAGCACCATAATACTGCCTTATTTACTCCCAGCACTACAGGGGAATGTCTTAAATGATCTCTAGGCTTTCAGGAAGAGAAAAAAAAAAACAACCTCCCCACTCCCTCACAGGCTTTTGTAGGGTAGGGATCATCATCATCTCATCACCATCATCATCGAATCACTGTCATCATCTCCACATGTGGCCCCTGATTGCAGTAATTTGGGTTTCTGCTGTTCCTCCACCTGTACCAGCTGATCAGATGTGATTTCCTTGCAGCAGAGGTGCTTTCTTCTGGGAAGTCTCGGATACCTGGCAGTCAGTGGGAAGCCCACTAAGCTGTCTGCATGCTCAAGTTACTTGCACTTACATTGTGGTCGTTATTGTCCCGCCTCCCTCCGGCTCCAACCAGGCTCCCACTTCTGATGTTCCTGGGAAGGTGCCATCACAGCTGGTCCTCCACATGAAACGTGCCAAGCTCCGTGTCTGACTAAAGCTCTTGCAGGAGCACCCAGGACAGGCTTTCTTGTAAAAACAGAGGAGGAGAAACTTCTCTCCTACAGCTTTAGGTATTCCATAACGCATTCCCTTCTGCACTCAGATAACACAGAGGAGACTGGTCAGGACAGGCCATGGTCTTGACCTCATGCCTTTCTCTACCCTGTGTGAATGACTCAAATAGGAAACCAGGGAGCCCTCTCCAGGATGTGAGGTTTTGCTCCAAAAGAAAAAACCCCAAACTATCCCTCTCATACTATTTGGCTGTACTCTGTGAGGCCAGGAACCAGCAGGTGATGCTCTTGGGAAGGCCGTGGCTGCCAAGGTACCAGCAGACGCCAGAGAGGGGACTTTATCCTGCATGATAATGGACCAGAGAGGAGAGAAAAGGCAAAACCCAGTCTTTTGCCCCTTTATTTAACTGTGTTGTTCTGCAGATAGCATATCCCCTTCATGTTCAATGGGTTAAACTGCTGGAAACAAGCATCTTTCTGTATTTACTGGTGTAATCTAAAAATACCCCATCTGTGCTGACAGCCAAAGCAAGCAGAGGCTCCCAGGGGCTCTTTTTCTATCCCAGTACCATGTGGGTGCCCCAGCTGGCACACACTGCCCCAAGTGAGACGAGTCTGAAGAGCAAGATGGGTTTCACACCCCCTCACAGCCTCGCTGCACATGGTGCCTTCACCCCGTGCCTCCCAGCTGCTCCAGGGGAGCAGTGCTCAGCTCCCACCCATCCCTCTGCCCAGCCCCTGGTACCTGTTGACTTCAGGTGCAGCAGGGGCTGTACAGTTCAGCCAGGTGATTGCAAGGGGCTGAACAAACAGACTCTTTAAAAACAGGACAGGACATCTTCATCACCTCCCCTGTGTCCCCAAACAGGCCGTATTAATTCATGGTTTAGAAAAATCCCAGATTTCATTGCAGTTTGGGTAGATCGAAGAAATGCTTACTGTAATTCACTTACACTGGCATAACTGCGTGGGCGTTCAGTTTATATCTGCTTGTGGAGTTACTGGTTTGTGTTTGCTGGTTGCTCTCACAACCTGAGACCTTTTTGGACCGCTGATTGATTTGGCCAACATCACCCCAGCAGCTGGCATTGCAGATTTAGGATTTCCGGGCTGTAGGGATTCGAGTGTCTGAATGCCTGGTCAGGGAGGGAGATGGTTCAATGCCCCAGCTCTGAGGCAGCCAGGTGGTGTCAGCAGATACAGCTTGCTTGCCTTCCTTCTCCTCCTCCTCCTCCTTTCCACCTTTCCGTTTCCAGATGCAAATAATTCCATATTTGGCACTGTGTAACCCCGATGGCTTCCTAAGGGGAAAACATCTACCTTGGCAAAAGCATTTAAGACTCTTACTCCTGCTTGATGTTCGCAAGCATATGTGGAGTAGAGGAAAAATGCTTCCATCCTATGCCTGCTGGCACGGCTAAAGTCTTGTATTCAAAAATGCCAGCAAGCTCCCAAGGATTGGCTAATCATAAGTAATAAAGAAAATGCACTGACCTTGGAAAAATTAATTGGCTCTCATGAGTAGAAAAGGGGCCTGAAGAGCAACCAGAAGCCAAGATTTTAATCCCAGTTTCTGTATCTATTCCCAGTCCAGAGGAGGACACTTAAATGCTTTGTTAGCTTTATTCCTTTCTGAATGGGATTAAACTTTAGCTTAGTCACTGTGGTATTTAGGACATTAATTGGCTAATCAGCACCTTGCTCTAATGATGTAAATATCTTAAAAGCTTCACTGGGAGGATTTGAAGCTGTTGTTTAAGAATAATTTCTCATTTTTGACCTTTCTTGGTAACACATCTTGGGAAAGTTAAAGGTAAGGCAAGAGGGGAAGATTTTCACTTTAAAAAGAGACAGGCATTTCCATTTGGCAAGATTTTACATCCTGATGGGAAAACATAAACACCCAGTCTCTGATCTTGCCTCAATCCATATTTAATCTCAGAGAGTGCTGTGGTGTGATTTTGAAGACAACGCTTTCAGGAAGCATGAGGGAAATATTCCAGGCTTCCTTCTGCTTTGAAAAAAACTATAAAGGAAAAAAAAAGGTGGGTGAAGCAGGGCAGAGATGTCACACAGTCCCACACTGGGGACACAAGAGATGTGGAAGACAATGCCACAGAGCAAAAGACAGCTATGGGGACACTTAGACAACATCCTTTGGGATTATAATAACTTCCCCTTTCCTCTCTGCAGACCCTTTTGGTTTTGTGGATAAGGGGATGGAACCCTGCCTGTGAAAGCCAGAGGAGGAAGCCCAGGGGTGTTTCTCATGCAGAAGATGCTGCCCTTGTCCCTGGCAGTCTTTCCCCTATCCCTCTGTGCCTGCTCCATGCCCAGCTCTGGCAGGTGCCACAGGGAGGGGGTGGGAATAAGAAATCGGATCCAGCCAGCGGCAGGAAGATGAGCGGGGTTTTAGGAGCTGGTGGAGTGTTAGGAAGACACTGGAATTGAAGCTTGCAGAGGGTGGCAGGATTAAAAATAGGCTGTAGCCAGCCTTCCCCAGCATTTTGGCATCTCAGCTGCCTGTTATCCTTGTGACCCACTGAGGAAGAGGCAGCAAAGAAAGAAATTCTCTTTTCTACCTCCCCGGCAGTGCAGGACAAAATGGTATTCTGCTTCTAACCAGATGGTTCTGCTCTCTTGGTCTGATAAAATTTACTACAAGGGTATAAACTGAGTGTTTTGTCCCTGTCTTCAGTCAAACCAAGGGACTTCCCTGAGCTCAACAAGGCACTCTTGCACTGAAGACGTGCTCATTCATTAATATCTTACAGGCTGTTTGCAGGCTTCCATCCTTTAAGAGGAAAAAAGGCAGTTTTTGTAGAAAGCATCATTTTAATTCAAGATATCGATGAAAGAAGGCATTTCACAGAATTGTGTTATCCCATACAATCAACATTGCACCCTGGTACTTACCTTAGCAATGCTGTATTTGTTTCAGAAAAACGCTAAGACAGTTCATAATGCTAAGAGGTGTTGAAATCCTTACTTAGATAAGGTGCCTGAACCTCCTGGCCAACAGCTCATATTTTATAGGAGCCAGGAACTGCTTCTTCTGTTCCTTACCCGTAGTGGTATTTCTTCATGTTGGTTGTGGGACAGACAAGGCTTCCCTGAGCTGTGAGTTTCAGCCAGCCATGAGCACCACATATCAGCTAAAAGTAAAAAATCCGCCTTGTCCAAGAGTGTAAATTTAGGATGAATCTTTGTGAAAGCTGATGAGGTGTAGGTTTTTGGTTTTTTTCCCCCATCTTTAACTTTCTTACATCGACAAGATCCTTCATCTGAAACTTTTAGGAAGTCTAGAGTGTGATTGCAATGATTTGTAAGTTGATCTCAAGCAGAGCCAAGGATTGCCACACCATGTCCCCTGGCTCCAGCACTTTAGGAAGTTTAGCTACTTCTGCTTGGTCAAAACACGCTCTCAGGTAGCAGGTTGTGACTGGGGAAGCATTATGCAAAAATGCAGTGCCACTCCTTTTTGTGTGTGTGTCTGCTCCTTCTAGAGCAGTGTTTGTGCATCCTGACAGACTGCCAGACCATGAGAGATTTCTAGAGCCAGTCCTGCCCTAACTCTGGGTTCGGTTTTCCATTGTAGAGCTGCTGTGTAGTGTTTCTCCCCAAGCGAGAGTCACCAGGCAGAACACAGGTGTTTCCACAGATACACAGCACTCCCTTGTAGCGCAGAAGCGGTTTCTGGTGGGGGGGCGGGGAGGGAAGGAGCCAAAACCCAAGGAATGCTTTTTCCACCCTGACCTTCCGGCACAGGAAATGAGGCGCTCTGAGGGGAGCAGGTCTAAGGGGAATGGTCCGGCAGGAGGCCGTGGCTCTCACTGGGTGCTGTGCTGCTCCTGTGTCCCCAGGAACGTTCGTGTCGGCGTTCACCGTGCTCTGCGGGGCGCGCACCGACCTCCCGGACCGGCACATGTGCTGCGTCTTCTGGCTGAACATCGCTGCTGCCCTGATCCAGATCCTCACCGCCATCGTCATGGTGGGCTGGATCATGAGCATATTTTGGGGCATGGACATGGTCATTCTTGCAAGTAAGTACAGTGCACCCACCCTCCTGACTTCTCCTCTCCGTGGCAATGTTACTGGGTCCCACATAATGTCCCTGCAAGCCGCTGGGCTGCACTGTAGGGAGGAAGAGCCACAGGATGGGCTCTGCAAGTCCATGAGAAACACAGTAGGCAGAGGAATTGCTAAAAGGCAGTAGGAATGGGCCGTGTGACATATCTGGGAGAGTCTCCCATCCCACCATGTGGGTCAGGAACTTCTTTATATGAAACGAAATGTACAGGAAGGGGGAGCACTGTGAACTCTGCGGACTGGAGCCCCTTCTGCCCTGGTCACATCCATTTGAACAAGAAAGCACTTTCTCCCTTGTGACTCTGGCTGCAAATCTGTGGTTAGTGAGACCTTCTTGCTAGGCCAGTTCTGCTCCCAGGGACAATTGTCGCCAGAAAGGCACTCTCCTGGACCCTCTCTCTCCTCTCCAGGATACCTTTACCCAATGTTTTGGGTTTTTTTTTCATGTTTCAGGCCAAGTTCTTAGGCTGAGACAGAAGCATTGAGAATTCTTGCTGCTCCTAGAATGATGTCCCATACACCCTTTGGGCTGACTAAAACATTAGTTTAAGGAGAGAAGAATCCTGTTTTAAATGTACATAATTTAAGTCACCAGTTAGTAGATATTACCAATCCAGAACACAGGCTCTGTAACTTTTATCTGGTAGAGGCTTTCACTGGTGTAAAAGTTATGTCAAATCTCCTGTATCCTGGTGCAGAGGATTGAGCCTCATCTCACATCCAAAGCCAGAAGCAACACAGAGCTCAGGGTGCTGGTGGCATCTGCAAGACCCCACTCCCTTTCCAGAGGCTGGCAGAGGCCAATGGGCAAGCCCTCAAACAAACAGGTCTGAGATCTTTCAGGCTGACAGGGCAGGCAGTTCCCAAAGCAAGCCCTTCTCCCAGAGACCATCTTACCAGCAGCTTTTGCCTTTTGGTTTGAAGGGGCTCCACTTTGTCATCTCTGCTGATGACATCTTTGGCCGCACAACAGAGGGGGAGAGAGGATCTCAGGACATTGCCAGGAACCCGCCTAAAGACAAAACGGATGAAATTGAAAACAAACAAAAAAAAAAAGGCAGGAAACCAGTGCACATTTTCAGCTGCCAAACCCAGGGGTTAAACCATCTCACAAAACCACCTGCTAATTTCTGAGCCAGTTTCAGTTAAGGCAGTCCCCATGCAGAGCAAACGATGGATATTAAAAACCTGAACACGTGGAAAGCAAAAGCTTTCCTCAGGATGAAGGCAGTACTGCTCTTTGCTTTACCCTGCAAACTGCCCACCACGATTCCTTCTGGATTCACCTGCAGAGCAGGTTATTTCTGAGGCTAAACTGTGAATTGGTGTCCACGTGTGATGTGTCTTTAGGAACCTGCCAGATTTGTGTGTAATGCCATAAGTGCATGTTCATAACCATGAACTCTTCCGCCCTTCCTCTGCGGGGCAGCCCCCGTGTGCGGGTCGCTGTCTGGCAGGACCCCGTTCTGCAGGTGTGGGCAGAGTCAGGAAAGCATCTGTCCCGATAAAGAACCACCACTGAAACTGTGACTTGCTTTGCTCCAAAGCCCTGATCTCCAGCTAGAGGGGTTGGTGCTTAGGAGGGCCTTACTGGGAGGGTCTTCTCCAGTTTCACTGTTGAGGAAAACCATGCAGCTTGGAAGTATCTCCCGAACACTCTTTCCCACATCTGGCTGGATTCCACCAGTTTGGGAAGCAGAGGATGGATGAGCAGCATGTGGTGGGAATGCTGAGGTCAAGAGGTCCCCAAGCACAGCAGCAGTATTTCATCCCTCTGGTGGTAGTAGAGAATGGCAAAAGGAGTCAACATGTCTTGTGCTTCACCAGGAGCATCTGCCAAGCTGCAGCCCTTGGCAGCTTCTTGCCATCTCATTAAATAGCTGCTTTTAAGTTTATTTGCCATGCAGAGAAAGTAGTGGTTAAATGCAGCAGCTCTTGGTTGATGGAGAAGAAAAGAAAAGAAAAAACTTAATCGAAACAAAGAACGAAGTTATTGGTTGCTCTTACCTGGATCAAACAGCCCTGCCAGACCCAAAGTGGTTGGTTCTTGTTATCTCATATTTTAAAAAAATTAATACCTTAAGAAGGAAACCATGTTTTAAATGCAAGAAATAAGACATTTCATGTAAGAACACTGCCAGTTTGCTTTGGCCGGGTTTTGTTTGGGTGCAAACCATTGGGTGCACCAGACAGAAACCGTACACCCCTGCAACTTGAATCTGCATGCAAATGGGAAATAGTTAAAAAGGTGTGAAACTACTGCCCACCTCTAGTCCCCTTACCCTGAAATGGTTGATCCCATGTGTCCCTATGAGGGTGCCAGGCTATTTGGACGGGCTAGAGGCAGGACACAGCAGGTCCTGTCTAAGCTGG
The DNA here is from genome assembly GCA_013390105.1 of Tichodroma muraria. Taxonomy (NCBI): domain Eukaryota; kingdom Metazoa; phylum Chordata; class Aves; order Passeriformes; family Sittidae; genus Tichodroma; species Tichodroma muraria. The sequence goes on along the minus strand of WAAG01059270.1, from coordinate 103,866 downwards.
TGAGGGCTAGCAGTGAGGAGGAAGGTGGGAAGCAGCTGAGGGTCAGGAAGTCTGCTCAGGCTGTCCCTAAGGGATAATCACCTCGCTCCCTGGAGCTGGGCCTGCCTTTCTGTTAGCTGATAGAGAGTAGGAAGGGAGTTAGAACCACAGAATCATAAAATCACTGAGATTTTTGGAAAAACCTCCAAAATCATTGAGTCCAAGTCTTAAGCCATCACCATTGTGTCCATCACTGAAATATGTCCCCAAGTGCCACATCCACATGCCTTTGAACAAAAGGCTCCTTGCAGCTTATTGTCTTCTAGTGCTATTTTCCAGGCATGGAAAGGGGGAATCTGGTCTGAGGATAATGGCATACTGTCCTTAATAAGGGAAAAAGGAGAAAAATTATAGGCCAGTCAGGTATACTTCAGTTCCTGGAAGAAGTAATCAAGTAAGTGACTCGCATGCATTTAGAAAACAGAAAACACCCCCACAAAGTCACCGTGGGTCTGTCCAGAGTGAGCTGTGTCAGACTGGCTTGATTCCCTTCGGTGGCAGGGGAATTAATTTTGTGTGAGGAGGCAGCAGTCAGCCATCCCTCCTAACCTTCAGATGCTGACCCCGTCTCACACAGCGTTCCTACCCGCAAGCCAGGGGGACGTGGCCTGCGTGAAAATGCACTTGAGAACTTTCCTCTGAATGGGTTTTCCTGACCCGGGAAGAGATGAAGAGAGGTGTGTTGAAAGGTCCCTCCTGAATCCAGCTCCGCTCAGTATTTTCAATTGTGGCTTGAGGATGGACTGGAGAAGAGGCTCCCCAGCCGCACACCAGCGCTGGCTGCGAGGGCGGCAGGCGCAGCGAGGGCAGTGCCTGGATCCACGCCAGTCGAAGAAATGGTCTGGAAACAGTAAGTGCTACTCAGTAGGGACAAGTCCAAGACTCTGCAGAAGGATTAATCGACTGCATAAATACACACCAGGGAACAACTTGTTTTTCAGGGAAGGACGTGGCGGCTGCAGTGAGTCACAAGCGGCACAGGGGGAACATTGCTGCAGAGGGAACAAACACCACACAGGCAGGTGGGAGCAGAGCTTGTAGGGCTTTTGCTGGTCCCATCACCTTTCTCTGCATGCATAAATCTGTGGTGAGGCTTGTGGCCAACTTTGGAGGCTGTACTTCCAGTGGAAAACCTGGATAGAGTCTAGAGAATGATTAGACAGTAGGCATGTTGATGATGAAGGTGTTCAGTGGGCTAGTAAATGTGAGAGGGCAGCAGTTTAGCCTAAGACAGGCTTAAGTAACACCAGGAAGGACTTGTGAGGAAATTAGAAGACATTTTTCCTCCAGTAAGGTCAAAATGTTGCAGAGGTGGCATGGCAGATCTGCTCTCTCTGTCCCTGGAAGACTCCAAGAGTGGGTAGACCCATGTCTCTCAAGGACAAGGTGGGACACAGCAAGAGACTGACTAACCTGGGTGTCCTGCCCAACCCTCATCTCTTCTAGGGTGCCCTTTAGCAGGATAATATCCCGGAAGGAAGATAAATTGAAAGTAGTTTTTCTGTCACACTTAATTACTATTGGCAGCACCACGGCACTGGGTATTTTCTCTGCTAATTTAAACGAACTGCCAGCTGGCCCCACTGGACACCAGAGATATCTTTAGGCATCCATATGGCTTTGGGAACTGTCCCCTGCTGTACCTGCTGTCTGAAGGCAAAGGTAGAATTACAAGGGAGCACTTAATTCTTCTGCCCAGAAATGGCTGGGCAGCACTGCTGCAGCACATTCTCCTCGAACCCCTCGCCAGCTCTGCGGGGACCGTGCACAGAGCCGAGGCAAACCACAGCTAATTAGCTGGCCAAAGCCAACTGGAAAACAAGCCTCCTAAGGCCTTCCAGGCAAAGCTCCCTCAGCTACAGGCACACCTTGTCCCCAGCCCACACCTTCATTAGCCCCAGGGTGCAGAATGGACACAGTGGAATGGCCTTTCCAGGAAGCCCTGCTCGCTCAGAGCCCGGTATAAAAGGCCGTGTGCCATTTCTTGACAGAAACGCCAGAGAAATAGCATAGTAATGTCACACTGACGTGGCACAGGGGACACAAGTCAGGGACTGTTTGTCCAGGCATTGTTTTGCCTCTGCTGAATGCAGCCAAGAAGCGAAGCCTGGTTTCTGAAGGAAGCCCTCCCTCAGCTTTCGGCCTCTGAATGAACGACGTGCTTGGCTGCACCACCACTCTTGGGTTCACTGGATGGAGACTTCAGCTGACTCTTGGGGCTGATTGCCAGACAGTAGTGAGAACTCACCTGTAATCATGCCATCCTTGTCACTCCTTTGCTAATTACTCTGTTCAGACCCTGCCAGAAGCAGCAGCAGATGATTGCACAGCCCTGTGTGCTTGGGCTCCGAGGGAAGGTGTCACTGAGCCTCTCTGCTCTGCAAGGCCTCTGCTAGGGCAGGTACCACAGCTGTCCTGGGAAAGAAAGGGGAGCAGGAGGCCCAAACCAACCAATAACCCTTCATGAGATGAAGAAAATTCCAAGGACAAATTGCAACGCTTCATGAGATGAAGAAAATTCCAAGCACAAATTGCCTGCTTAGACCTATTACACTTTCTAAAAAAATCTAAAAAAAACTGTCCCCCAAACTAGGTCTGAGGAAAGTCATTAAAATACCCTTTTTTGCAGTTTCCTACCAAATGCAGCAGTGGGGCAAGTTCTTAAAACGTTGTAGGAATGTTAAATAGCACCAGTGTTTGCAGCACCCAGACAGGCTGAGCCATGATCTGGTTGTGAGTTACCTGTGGACACAAGCAAACTGAGCAGGGAAGCTGCCAAAAACTCTTCAGGTGTAGTTTTCCCAACTCTGTGAGTTAGGAAATGTGACTGTGAGTGGTATGCCATGAGCCCTTTGGTACACTGTGATATCTTGTTTGATGCCTTCCTTCAGTGGCTTTCCTTCAGTCAAACCCACGAAATGCCAATGGCACAGAGGAAAGAGTTTCTGGGAGCATTCCTCAGAGGTGTTAGCCCATCCAGCCTGTCTGGCTTGGGGCTGGAAAAGCAGATGAGGATTCTCCCATCATCTTTAAACGAGAGTCCCAAATGAAATGATGCACTTCAAGTACAAGGATTTTAAGCAATGTTTAGCCCTGGTGTGAATGTCTGATGGTAGAGCAGCTGTTCTCTGTTTACTCTGCAGCCTCAGTTTGTTCATTCTCTTCTGGTTCTCCATGTGTTTCAGATATATCGTCTACAGTTACATTTCTCCCTCTCTCTTTCTTTCATGTTCCTTTGCCTCCTTTTGTTCACCATCAAAGTCTCACAAGGTAAGTTTGCTTCTGTTCTTCCTCCTCCTCCTCTTCCTCACGCTTAGAGGCAGTTTCCCATGGAGAGCAGCGAGCATCGGTCAGGGCAGGACGTCTGGAATTCACTTTGGCCAGTGCTGCCCACTCCCAGCCCAAGTCCAGCCATGTGCCTTTACATGTGTATGTCCGACTGTCTCTGTGTCTGTCCTGTGGCTGCACAGCCCCAGGGATGCTGAAAATCTTCACACAGCATGAAGGGCACCCTTGGAGCAGAGCAGGAACCCATTTCAGCATTGAGAGCATCCTGAAGCCACCCTCTGCATGAACCCAGTCCCAGAAGGACAGCCTGTGCACAGACTGGGTCCTTTTTGCCTCAATCTTACATGCAGTGGTTAACAGAAGAAGTGCAATTTCAAGTAAACTTGATTAAATCACTGACTTTGTGTACAGGCCCACTTAATCCTGAACCCAGAGCTGTCTGTTCTACAGAATTGCACCTCAATTTTATTGCATACTAATGTAAAGCTGCTTCATACAGAACATTCCTATGCAAGAAATGCAATAACTGTTTTCACATATAAACTGTTTGATAAGTCTGAAGTATTGTAATAAACGAGTTTAGCACAGGACAGGTCATGTTTTGGCTTATTGTCATGTAAAGAGACAGGCTTGGCCACTGTAACTTCCTTCCAGCCAGTTTCAACACCAATGGCCAGACTGAAAATATTTCTCAATCTCAATAAAAGGCATGGCTGTACAAGTAAGTTATTCGTACTTTAGCTAAAGATTTAAGGCAGGCCCCACCTTTCTCGTCCATAGGGTTGGTTGGTTTTGTGTTTTTTTTTTAAACTATGCTCCCTAAACAAATTAAATTGATGCTGTAGACAAGCCCAAATTACAAGTTTCCAGACAGCTCACCTTGCCTTCAAAGCTGACTCACACTTAAAACATAAATGCATGTGAAATCATCATTTTGCCCCTAGGAAAAGCTGTTTGAAAGAGATGAGAGTCTTTCTGTTCAGCTGCACACAATAGTCAGAAATTCAGTTAAGTGTCATTATTCTGTCCCTTGTGCTTGTTTAACATCAGGAGGTCCAGGCTGCCAAACCTGGGAGAACGTGTGGATTTTTTCCAAAGTACAGCAAAGTTCATTCGCTGGAGTCAATTCTTAGTTCAGCAAAAAGTCCCTTAAAGATAAGGGTTCTGGCACCTGCTGGTATTTTGTGTTCAGTTTTTGTAAGGGACTTACAGAAGCCTAACATAAGGGTTAGAAAGAAATATTACAAAACATAAATGGAAAAGTGTTTGAAAAGTTAAGCATTCTTCTGAGATATGAAATTTCAGACTTCTTTGAAATTCAAAATACAAAAATGACAGACTGCTTATGTTCTTTAAGCTAAGAAAAAAACCGCTTCAGATTTAAAAAAGTTTTTTAGTTGAAAGATCTTCACTGTGGCAGGCACTGCAAATAAGGACAGTTTGCTTCTTTAATAAGGAGATTTCTTGCATTGATACAGTCAGAATAACAAGCCCAGCTTCTCTTGAAAGGAAAGTGGGGAAAGCTTGTGGCACAGTCATTGCAACCACTTAGGAAAGCGCTAAAAAATCCAGTATTTTTCTCATCATCCTGTACTAGCACAGGAGCTGTGGGTGCTGTCCTATTGCCCTTCCCTGCCCTAGGCCTCCCGGGGGATGAAGCTGTGCCCTCTGGGATTTGCAGCCTGCCCTCAACTGCTGTGTGCAGGACAGTAAATAATCTGGGCTCCCAGGACCCCAGGGAGCTCTGACGAGCAGCAGGACAGGCTGCTTGAGCCCCTGCAACGTCCATGTGGCTGCAACACAGTGGGGACCCCAAGGGCTTTGCTGTCTTGGTTGGGAAGTGCATCAAACCTCATGGCCACAGGAAGAGGAAGGGGCGTGAAGGAACGGGGATCCAGGCAGTTTCCTTGGTTTTGCAGCTGAAAAAATCAATTTCCTCCAGGCCCACTGGATGGCTGCCGTGCCCTAACAAAAGCACCTGTAATTCTGCTAGGATGGAGCAAAGCAAGTGCAGAACCAGGCAGTGAGAATATCATTAGAGGCATCCCAAGATCTGTGTTTGACATGTCAGCCTGTGATTCAAGGCATTCCCCTTCTCCTCCAAGAGGTGTCTGTTCACCTGTGCAAACTGCAGCGCAAATTGGTTGCTGCTGGGGAGTGCCGTCAGCAAAAGCCAGCATGGGAACAAAAAGATGGGTAGAGGAAATCTTACCTCCTCCTACCTGGCAGTGCTCTGGGAGGACGAGGTTCTAACACAAGTACATCCCAAGGAGAGATGCGTGTCGGATGCACGACCTACCAGGGCAGCGCTTGGGAACAGCCGTGTCTCTGGAGCAGGATACAAGGGCATCCATTCCCCCTGCACTGCAGAAAAACACACTCCATAAAAACTTTAGGTTATTGGGCTGGAATTGGTGACCACTGGTACCTGCTGGTGGTACCAGGCAGGGTGGCTGCCCTGGGCAGCCTGGCCACGAGGGGGAATGTGGCAGCCCCCCTGTTTTCCTACGTGGTTTTTGCCACTCCTGGTAAACCAGGCTCGTGGCTTGCTTGAGCCTCACCGAGGGTCCTCGTTTGGAATTAACTCTAATCGTGTTCCCTTCCCCTCCCTCCTCACAGGCTACAAGGAACAGGGGATCCCACAGCAGCTGTAGTGGCTGGGACAAGTATGGTCAGAGAAACACGGCGAGAGATTTCCTTTGGCAGCCGTGGGCCACGGAGCTTTTCATTACCCTTTGTCTCTCTTCTTCTCCCCTTTGTTTTGTCTCCTTGTGTCTGCGCGGTTCACCTGCCCGTCCAGCGGAGCGGAGATGCAGAGCGGCCGGCGCAGACTTGCACTGACGCCCCTGAGCAGCGGAGATGAGGCAAGCACGGCTTGGCTTAGGACTGGTCCCGGTCAGCAGGCGGCGGGCGGCCGACGAGGAGGACGAGGGTGCCAGGGCAAGGAAACACCCTTGGCGAAGGTGGCACCTGGGCAGGCAGCTGAACCAAGGGAGGGGGAGATGCTGCTTTCCCTCTGCTCACAGGGGAGGTCGCTGAAGACGTTTTGCCTCCTTTTTACGCTCGCTGTTAAGGGACGCTGGCTGTGAACATCAAATGCCAAGGAGCTATTCATAGATCTATGTACAGGATGTAAAAGCAAACCAGTGGTACTTTCTTCCTGCCCCGAGATTCCATCCACGACTGCTTTGCAGCAGTGGAGGGTCCAAGCCAGCCCCCTCTGCTGTCTGTGTATATATGATGTTCACTGAAGCTCTGTCTCCACAGATGTCTTGAGAAATGTGCTTGCTGTAAATCGTATTGTACCGCTGAAGTGACCGGGGCCATCCCCTGCTTCCATCCGCTGCCACCGTGCAAAGACCAGAGCTCCCACCAGCCCAGGGGACACTTTTCCTAGCACAGGACTGGTGTCCTGCAGCACCTCGCCTCTAGAGCAGCAAATACAGCCTCATGCTGCCAAAAGCCTCTCGTATAAAACAATACTGGGGGAGCCAAAGAACAAGACTTTTCCTGCCCCTGAAAGGGACTTGCTGGCAGTGTCTCCGTGCTTCGGAAATGGATCTCCTTAGAGTGCGACGAGTGCTCCTGGCTGAAGCAGCGCCCCAGCTCTGCTTCCCCAGGTAAGTATCCAAAACTCCAGGATCGCAGCCTGGTACTAGACATGTGCTTGGGAGCTGTTGTGGTTGGAAGGCCCGTGGCCAAACGGGGTGGGGCTGTGTTTTCGTGGCTTGAACACGATGTGCAGAGTTGCAGTGGCCATCCAGGTGGAGTGATCCCTCTGATTGCAGCAGGGCGAGAGGAGCTCAGCTTGGTGTCAGCACCTGGATGCTCTTCCACTCCAAAAAGATGGCAGGAGGAGCCCTGCTGAAAGAGGGCAAAGCCAGGCTGCTCACACGCAGGGAGGGCCCTTCCAGCCAGAGGAGTTTCACAAAAACTCACTGGCAAAACTGGGAGCCATCCAAACGTGGCAGAACTGAGACCCACTCTCAGCCCATTGCTCCTGCCAGGAGGCAGATGGTGAGAAAGGGATGGCAGCAAACCCCACTGCCCTACAAGTATCCAGCCCCTCCTGATATGACAGTCTGCTTTTAACAAAGGTTTCTATTTTTCATGCAGAACAGGTCCTGTCAGCTAAAATACCCCCTGTTGTAAAGAGATCTTGGGTGTTAAAAAGCAGCAAATGCCCCTGAGCTTCCTACCAAGGGTGGAGGAGAGCCCTGTGCTGGGCAGGGCACCTGTCAGTGATCCCACAGAGAGCTGCTGGGGTAGGAAGCTCCTTTGTTATTTTGGTGCAAACCTCTATCTTAGCCTCCCCACAGCCCCTGCTGCTCTCCTGATGCCTGGACACTGTCTGGATTTAATGCAACGCCTCTCTTCCCAGAAAATTTCCTCCCGCCCAATGCCTGCACTGTGCTGTGAGCCCACAGCCTGTGGAAAGCAGGCACCAGTACCTCTTTGCTCTCCCAGCTCAGGAGGTCTTTCTTCAGGGCTAAGGACAAAGCAGCATCCACAGTCCCAACTAACTTGTGGTGGGACCCCTCCAAACCCTTTGGAGGATCCCTCCAAACTATGCCCGTTAATCCAACGCAGGCATCAGAAGGAGTGACGGATTTTTTTCACTTCATCCTTCTGTGGCTGTGCACTATAAAAAGCTTTGGGCTGCCTGAACAGGAAAAAGACACAGAGAGTTAGGAGCCTTGGGTGCACCAGCTTTCACTGTGAAGATGCTGGCTCAAGCATTTCCTCTGATCTCAGCAATCTTAATTGGAAAATACATCTATAGAGAGAGAAGGAGAGAAGGAGGCAAATTTGTAACACAAATAATTAATTGTGTATTTTACCAAGCCAGACTTCAGGTAGAGCAGCGTATTTGTACAGCTCGCTGTATACAGTAAGGAAAAATGACAGATCTCCTGAGCAAACCCGTGGCTGAAGCATAGGAATAACTCAGGCTGCACTTCTCTTGCCTCACACCCTAAACTGTTGCTCGTACTGCCATGCTGGACAGACAGAAACAGGTAATTAGTCACTACCCTGTATCCAAACAGGGATGCTGAGCTCCACTTTTTGGACTACTGCATAGAAAGTGAGTATCATGATATGGTGCAGATAGGAAAACTTTGCATTTGACATTTTAGAGGAAAAGAGAGGAAAACCCATCAGTTTTTAGAACAACACAAGCCACACAACACAGGCAGCAGAGGAGCAAAGGTTTCCTTGAAAGACAAGTACCAGTTGGTGCTTCTCGTTAGCCCAGGGCTGGAAGTGCTCAAGAGGAAAAGCAGCACAGTTATCCTGCCAGAATGCCAGGCTGCAGCGAGCCACACTTAACCTTGCTTTGCCAGGGAGAGGCCTGGAGGACAGCAGCAGCTGGAGAGAACCAGTCAAGCAGGTCAGTGGTGAAAAACCAAAGAGCCATCTGGGATCTGCATTAAAGCCAGGGGATGAGCTCCTCAAGATTACCACTGCCACAGCGATGGCCAAGAGGATTTCTGCTCATAGCTTTCAACAATTTCAACTGTCTTTGTCCATTTCTACCAAAGGGACTGGCTCAGGGAGTGGCCTGTGCTCTGGCATCTGCAGCTCTGTGGCTTGCTGGGCTGTACAGGTGTTACAGAACTGAGCTTCAGCATTTCCTGCGAGACAGACCATCTCTACTCCTCCATTTCCCACCCGGGAAGATAAGGGGTAAATAGGACCCTAACCAGTAGCAAACGGGGAATCTGTAGCACATCTGGAAAACACCTTCACAAGCTACTGCTGTCATCAGTGAGAACTCTTTTTTTGAGATCTATAACTAGCCCTGAAGCCACCCAAACCACTTGCCTGCTCAGCTGCAGCGAGTGCGATGACAAAGAGCAGTGGTTACCCCTCACCTTTGCCAAAACAGAATGGCTGGGTCAAGTGCAAACACCAAACACTGCCTAAGCATCAAGCTAATTGTGCTGTGGTGTCAGGATGGGTGTGCAAGAGCCCCTGCAGACATGGATAACAGGCCATGGATAAAAGGAACCAGGCAAAACCTTTGGGTGCAGAAGCTCTGAAACAGGAGCAGCAAGCGTGGCTTAAGAACAGCTTCTTCTGGTGCCTGTGAAGTTGGGTTCACTTTTAGAAGGTGGATTTAAATGTGTAGAGGACAGGCAGCACAAGAAGCCTCAGGCTGGGGAGGATTATACAAGCTGACATTTTCACGGGGCCAAAACTGCCAAAAGTCGCATCTTCTGTGGCATCAGATATCAGATGAGCAGCAGATGCCCCATCCCAGAGACCCAGCACCTTCACAAAAGGTCCCCTGGGAACAAAAAGGGACAGAATAAGCTCCTCATCAGCATCACCGGGGTTTTGCTGACCTTTTGGGCCACAATTGCTGCTGTCTGTCTCCATGCTCTAGTGAGGATGGGAGAATTGGATTGGCTGGGAAAGGATTGAATGGAAATGCTGCCCTCCCTGGGATGGCTGCAGGTCTCTGAGAGCATCACTTTGGTTAGGTCTGGGTGCTGTCTGCATTTATTGCATGAGGGAGTTTGGTACTGCAGTGCAGCACTGCACAGACAAGGTGTGGGATTTATAATTTACTTTCAGATTCTGCTCTGTAAAATTTTTTCTTATCTTTGACCTTTCTTATTGAATTGGTGAAGCCAGGAAAACACTTCAGAGGCTTTGAAATCTGTCAAATGACATCCAGGACAAAAAGCCTTATTTTTACCTATTGTGGTGATTTGCTTAATTGATTTTAATTAGAAGCAGACAGTTTCCCGCCCTCTGCCTTAGGAGAGGAGCCACTTTATAGATTGGCCTTACTACCAGGCAGCAAACATCAAATTGCATTTTGCCCAAGGCAGTCCTGTGGTAGTAATAACAATGATAAATCCCTCTGCTTTTTCCAATAGCCCTGAATAAAACTAGCACTGCTGAGCTCCCCCCAGCCCAGGTGTGAGCAGCAGCCTGCTCTCAGGCAATGGTGAGCCCCTTACCTTGGCTTCAGGTCTCCCCATAGCAAGTAGTGGGGAGCTGTGGGGAGCTCAGAGACCGAGCCCAGGGCAGGGCTGTGGTCACCAGGGGGTTCTGCTCATCCCATCTTTAGTATCACACCCTCCACAATGACATGGTCTTCCTCCTCTCACAAGAGGTCAGAGTTCTGTGGGCAGCTGGCAGCAGCTAGAGGGATGTGCGTGGTGCCCACAATCCAGGCACTGACAAGAAGAGCCACGCTGCGAAGACACAGGCATGAGTGACAATTTGGAGCTTCTCCCCCTCAACAATTACTTTCTTTCTCTCTAGGGTAAGATTAACTGCCCGGCGCTTTCACACCTCTTCCCGAAGCATTGCAGAGGGGACAACACCTCCACCTCCACCGGGGCTGGATAACTCCCCTCCCTCCCGTGGGAGCTGTGCCATGACCAGCTGCAAACCAGCCCAGCCTCCTCGCCAGCACAGCTGGAGGGCACAGCCCCGAGCCCTTCCTCTGGTCCAACGTGCCAGCTATCCCAGCTATCCCCAGCTGCCCCAGCACCATCACCTGCTTTATCAATGTCGATGTTTGACATGCAAGTTTTACAGCTAAAGAGTGATAGTGGGTAAAGAAGAATAAACGCAGTTGCTTCACCCCCATCTGCCAGCAACACAGAATTTTCTGCTGCTCCTTTCTGATTGTGAAAAACAGATTTCTCAAAAAAAACCAAACCAACAAAACAAAGAAAGGGCTTTAATGAAATAGTTTCTTGGTACTTTAACCCAGCCAAGCTGAACAACTGATTTACTACTCATTGGAAAGCAATTCCAGGTAGGAACCAGCCCAAATGTGTAGCCATAAACTAGCTTCATTCTGGGTCAGCCCAACCATGGCAACACAGGGCACAGCACCATTTTTCCAAGTTCATTGGTGTTGTCAAATCCGTATTTACCATGGAAAAGGTGCTTTGGCAGGTGACCCCCACCCTCCCAGCCTTTTGCCTGGTTGGCCATACTTGCTGCAGGGGCTCGGCATCGCTCTCAGCCATGGCAGTCACAGCTGGGAAGGTCAGTGAGGCTTTGTGCCCGGAGCAGCTCTGGCACATGCAGCCCTGGGGTCAGGAGTGTCAGATGTGAGAGGTGACTCCACCTGTGCCACACCCTGTGCATCCCAAGAAACAAAGCTGCACGTTCTTCCCGTGTGCATTGACTGACACACATTTTATTAAAGGCCTTCCAGTGATGCTGGAGATTGCCCCTTAAGTCTTGCTGTGAGTGTTGTGCTGAGCTCTGTGGACAGGAAGCTGAAGCTCACAGTCCCAGCACTCTTCAGAGGGCTATTTTATTCCTTGCCTCCTGTTTACTCTGGGATGACCCTGCAGTTCACACACAGGCAAACGCTCCAGACAGTTGCTTTTCACTGCTACCCAGCCCAAACTGCATCCACTGCAAGACACCACCAAGAGTTCCTTGACATCTAAACCCCAGGTACAAGGAGACCCTGGCTAGATCTGACACTCCTCCCAGGAAAAAAATAATGTCTTCCTCCACACGCTTCCTAACCAACACAGCCCTGTATTCTCCTGCTGACTTTGCTTCATGCTCACACACACGATGCACTCTGAAGCAGTGCTGCAATTTATTTCCCAAACTGGCACTCAGCATTCTCATCCCCCTGTGGGAGCAGCATGGTACAAAACCCCTGGTCACAGAGGCACCATCTGAACCAGGGTTGATTACAGTGAATCCCACCAGAGCTCATGCTACCCACAACCCATCCTTCCTCTTGTCATATGTATAAATAACTAAGCCAGGCTAAAAGTCAAGTCCTGCTTCTCTTGCACCCACCCATTGGCCAGAGGGAAGCAACAACACCCTGTCCCCACTGCTGGAATGGTGCAGTGGGAAGTGGAGGCTTTGTTCTGGCTCTAAGAATGGCAAAGGCCAGAGTGGCTCACTCCATCTTCCAGCTCTGAGAATGCTTTCAACAGGCAGGTGAAAGGGAATGGCACATTTTGGCTTGGGATCAAAACAGGGGCTCACCTCTACCAGCAGTGCCTGGAGGTGATGGCAGCGCTCCCCCAGACACCCAGCAAGTGATCCCACCCTGACCCACACCCCTCCTTCACCCACCACACACTGACACAGGCGCTGTTCCCAAGGCTGGGAGGGGGGGTCGCTGGCTCAAGTCTGTTCTCCTTGGTTTTGGCCATGCATGGGTACATCAGATTTTCTACCCTAGGAAGGAGGGAGCAGGGGCCTGCCCACCTGTACCATCTGCACCTTGCTGGTGAGCCCACCTTTCATTTTCATACTGGAGCCCAAACTGAGGGGTTGCAGAGGACCATCTGTATGCCTATTTATATCACCGAGTATTGGATTGTGACTTCTTGTGTTTTGATACTGTGGATATTTTTTTTTAAAGTTAAATATATTCTATTGCTGGACAGCTGGAACGAAATGCAGAGTCTCTTTATGTCACCTGGAAAAACCCCATCATCCATGATTCCAAATGGGTTCTCGTTCTCCTCCCACCAGCAAGGTGATGGAGAGCATCCAGCAGACACCAGCTCGCACCCACATCCCCTGAAGAGAGGAGGCAGGAGCCAGGGCATGGCTTCCTTAAGGAATTCATGACCAGAACCTTCCAGAGGAGCAGAAGGCTGGTGAGGAGCCTCATCTGAACCTCTGGAATGGAGACGAGGGAGAAGGAAAATCTACCCTGTGTTCCCTTGTGCACATGTCCACCAGCAATCCTTCTTGACTGGTTTTTGTTTGTAATTTTAACATTTTAATATGACTCCAGGTGCATTATCCCTGCTTCTCCTGAGAGAACAGCCCACGTGCTGTCAGGAGCTTGGCCACAGACACCTCCTTGGCTGAGCAGAGCTGAGCAGGTGGCAGAGCCTTCCCATGAAAGACAGCTCTGCTGCAAGGCCAGCAGCTTGTCAAAACACCTGCACATTTCAGCCATCCACACTCCATGCTCCTCCTGTGATGTACAATGCCACAAAAATCCACTGCTCTGCTCCTTCCCCAAAGCCACTGTGGGTAGGGAAACAGATGGGAGATCCCAGCTGGATCGGGAGGTCAAACTCAGAGTTGGTGCAGGACCAGCAAGAAGGGTCTTCTCACACCCCATGGCTTTGAGGGGTCTGGGAAGTGAGGCAGAAGCTCCTTTCACTTGCTATATGTTTCTATTCAGGCTTCAGCCCTCAGCAGGGGAAGCACTTCGGGATGAAAACTGATATATAGTAGTATGATACTATTAATACACCCATGCAGACACACCAGCACGTGGCAAGCCCACTAGAGAGATCTGGGATAATTATCTCAAAGGGATTTCTTTAACACCCTGCTAATGGAACCGTTTCAGAAGGGGAGGAGGAAAATTAGCAATAAACCAGATAAAAGCAAAGTTAAAAACTGGAGCTTGGCGAAGACACGAGACACAGGGAAAACCTCCATGCCACATTTCTGGGCATCCCCCCTGCCCAGCCACCCATCTCCTCCACACCATAGCCCAAGGGGAGGCACTCAGCCACCACAGACCTCACCCTGACTTCAGGGGTGAACTAGCTCACCCACCAACACAAGAGCAGAGCCAGCCCAGGTGCCCTCAGAGCACAGCCCAGCCCTTGCTGTCACTCCCCTGTGCACCTACTCTGTGCCGCACAGCAGTAGTGGGTGCAAGGAAACTCCTTTTCCAGAAACCACCACACAACAGGGAAAATTCCCTCCCTCTCCACTTGCAGCCTCCCCAAACCAACTCACCTCCTTACAGCTGCCATACACCTCTGGGATACATGCAGCCCTGCAGCAGCTCTTGCTGGGAGCCCCATAGGGCTGCAGCCACAGCACCAACAACACCTCCAGGGTGATGGGGAGCAGCTGTGACTCCCTGCATGACCCAGAGCAATCAGTGTAACCAGATGTGCTTTGCATCAAGCCATCAGGGACAGTTTGGGCTGCTGGCTGCTGTTGCACTAGTGGGGCAAAAGCAGCTTGTGCGGGAGGGCTGGGGTCAGTCCTGGCTTGCAGCTCACCCCAAAAGGGAGCCAGGGTCTGCCCACCAGCAGCTCTCACTGCTGGCCATGCAGAGATGTGGAAGTACACCACCTGGATATTGGATCATTTAGAGATACACATTTAGAAAAGCATCATTTCAACTGTATTCTGTTCAAACTAGCCTGAGTAACCATTTAAAAAAAAAAATGTCCATGCAGAGGAGGGTCATTGAAAAGTATGCATGTACTATTTCTAAATCTCAGAGTCATGCAGTCCAAATACACATTCAGATCCACATGCAGCTATGAGAAGGTCACACCAGATTCTAGGAGGTAATATTACAATTACAGGCTATTTCAGAGCTTGTTTCCATAGGAAAACTGCAGCCCTGTGGAAGAAGATGTGAGCTGCAAGACTGGCAGGAGTGTATGCCTATGTCTAGGGCACATTAAGCATTGTGCTGCCAGAGATGTGAAGGGAGGTTGTAGGTTTTTAAGGGGCAGGTCTTGGTTCCAGGCCAACCAGATGAATGCCATATTCCGGGCTTAAATTCTGTTTATTCAAAGGCCCACCTGCTGCTGAGCCACCTGGGCAGCACAGGGATTAGGAGCCACTGTCCCTCAGAGACAGTGTGTGACCACCCTGGCATGCTCAGAATGCTGCAACCTGCCCTGCTGGAACCTCTGCCCACCAAAACAGCCATTGGCACTGCCCGTCCCACCAAAACAGCCACTGTCACTGCCTCTCCCACCTGTGGCCAAAGGGTACAATGGATCCAAAGGATAGGATGGCACCAACCTGCCCTGAGGATGCTCCCTGGGCAGCAGCGCTGTGTGCTGTACCATGCTGGCACACAAGCACTCAAGAGACATCCTCTCTGATCCTTAACGATCCCCCTGTAAACCACAGGGCCTGTGAGCCTTCCTGCAAAGCCATTTCCCATGGGAAAAGCAGCTGGGCATGTGCAGAACATGGCAGCCGCATCAGGGCACGTTTGAAGAGTCTGCTTGGGGCTGATGAACGCTGGGAGGAAGCATGTGGCACCCCCAGAGCCCACCCACGGGTCCTGCCATCTCCCCTCGCTGTTCTGAAGGCTCTAAAAAAGAGACGAAGCATGAATTCAGCACTAGAAAAAGACACCACGCTGCCAGTGGGAAATGTTTTTTAGCAACAGACCCTTTGCAAGTGGGGAAACATATCTGTAGCATCTCTATCTTACTACTACAGACTCCTGCTACTTTTTCTTCTCACACACCCTTCTCTGAGCCAAACCCCACTGCTGCAAGAGAAGCAGATCTCTGTGTGTGTGTGTGTGTGTGTGTGTGTGTGTGTGTATCCCTGCAGAAGCCCTGGGGTTCCTAATGTGGAAAGCAGCATGTAAACCATCTTGGAGCAAAAGCCCCTTCTGACACAGAGGTCAGTCACTAGAAATTAAAGTATTTGATTTTGTTTCCTGTCTCTGGTCAGGTGTTTGAGTAAATATTTTTGTGTATCTATTTCTCTTCCTACTCCTTTGTCTTGGTGGTTTCAAGTCGTAGATTTCTACATTAGGAAAAGGTGTTTGAACACCCTGGCACCAGGCAATGTGGAGGGGGGGAGCTGGCCCCAGGTCTTGCAGGTCTGACATTGTTAATACACACCAAATAAATGGTAGGAGGCACAAAATCCCAACAAACAGAAAGCATCAGCCCCAAGCAGGCAGTGCAGCAGTGCCGGAAGCGGGAAGAGCTGCTGGGGCCCCAAAATTTTCCAGTTTCCTCCAGAGCTGTCCCAGGTAGGATTCACTCGAGAGCCTCCTCCATGGGCTTTCTCTTCTAAGCGGCACCAGCAGCAGCTCTCCTGTGCTCTCTGGCTGTTCCAGGGTGGAAGCACAGTTTCATCCTGGAGAGCAGCAGGAACTACTAAGGTTAGGGAAGAGAATGCCTGACTGTATAAAAGCAACAGCAGCTCCCAGAGCAGTAAATCCTTACACAAAGCCTTCCTTGCTGGAGTCATCACTCATGGTGGGTCAGGCACTGGAGGTGCAGGACATGGCAGAGCTGTGTCCACGGCCCCACTCTGGGGGGCTGAAGTGGGGGCCTGGGCATGGCAGGTCATCCCTGGGACCCCCGGGACTGCAGGAGAAGAGTGTGACCACTTTCATGGACTTCAAACTACTTGGCAAAAGATGAACCAAACCAGCTGACACTACAGCAGGGCCCTACCACTTCTCCCATTTCCCAGGGGTTTCTAAATTTTTATTTTTTACACTTCAGGATAACAAAGAACAAATCTGTATTTTTTTAAGCGCAGGGAAGAGAACAAAACACAAACACACTCAAGTGAGACTGTGAATGGGAAAGATGTCCCCCAGGGGACAGGGGCTGGGGCTGCCGGGGGGCTCCAGCCCTGGAATGGCACAGGGAGGAGAGACGAGCTGCCCCCAGCCTCTCACCCCCGGAACCACCCAGAAAGGAGATGTGGGCAGCATGAATCCTCCGCCTCCTGCCCTGCTCAGGCTGGCTCCGGGATGGAGCCGCTGCTAGAAAGGGCGTTTATTAATTTTAACGACCTCCCCAGCTCGTACTGGGAAAGCCAAATCCCAAAAGTGCTGGGGGTGGAGAAAAAGCCTCAAAGCAGCGGCGCCCGGGGCGGCGCAGGGCGTGCGGAGCATCCCTTCCCGCCGGGAAGCGCTCCCGGTGCCGCGCCGAGGGCACACCGCCATCTCCCGGCCCTCGGGGGAAGCGCCGGGAGCCCGCCCCGCCCGCGCGGACAGGCGGCGGTCGGGGCTGCTTTTTAAGGTACGGCAGAAGGGGGAGCAGAGCCCTCGTGGGGCTGAGACCAAACGCCAGCCCGCCCCACTGAAGCCTGGAGGGTGCCCCGGCAGCATCCCCCAAAAGACATCTCCAAGCCAGCAGGAGTCCGGAGGTGTCAGGCACACCTCCACGACAAAGTGGCTGAGGGGAAAGGCATCCCCAGGCTGATAAGCACCCTCGACACTCAGATGCTGCTCGGCCATCCCGTCACCGCTGCCGTGGTGTCCCCATGCTCCCCCGGCCTTGGATCCCCTGCAGCAGCACACGGGCAGGAGCTTTCCCACTCTGTCAACCTCCTCACTCCTGCTTCCCCCCAGCCGCACTGGGCAGGAGGACATGGACACCCTGGGGCTGCCAAGCTTGAGGCTGGGGGCTGCTCTGCATCATCCGTGGCAAGGGTAAAATCCCTCCTGAGGCGCTTCCCAGAGACCCCCCCAAACCCCACCAGCTTGTGTTGGGAACAAACCTGAGCACACCGTTTGACCCCCATCAACCACTACACCCAAGCCCTGCATTTCCACAGGCTGGAATGTCCAGCTGGGCCCCAGCACCCCCTGATTTATGGGAGGCTCATTCTGTCAAGCAGTGCCTCATCAGACAATGCTGAAGGAAAGGAGCTGCCCCTCCCTACCCACAGCCTGAGCAGACTACACGACACCCCCTGGCACTGCTGGAGGTGCTGGGAGGCTCTGTTCTCTAAGAGTAGAGACCTCAGCAAGGTCTGAAGTTTTCTTTGTTGCATTAATGTAAGTCCTGGCCTCTCTTCTCTATAATGAGTTTATGAATCGCTTAGTTTATCAATGCGTAAAGTGGCAGAGAGCTCTGGGCTTTGAGAGAGAGCTTTGGGAGTGCAGTAAGGCCAGGTGGGGGGGCCATGCCAGGCTCTCGCTGTGGCATGTGCCAAAGGGGCATGCCCCTTCCCAACCCGCTGCATAAACCTTAGGGTCACCAGATGCCAGCACTCAGTCACAAGGGGGCTTGTTTTCCTGACTTACTTCCTTTTCCTCTTGGAAGGAGTAAGATGAATGTGTCTTTACCGACCATGAGAGTCTGCTTATAGACAGGGTAGTAATATCATAGATAGGGTAGTAACGGGAGAAGCTAATTGACACGGACTGCTGCTCAGCCAAGGCCATGATAAATTCCTGAACTCAGAGAAGAAGAACAAAGACTGAATGGAATTATGAATATTGTTTTGTTATATATAAAAAAGGGGGAGATGTGCATATTAGAGGGAGACATGCCTTATTCCAGGCCTATTGTGAAGTCTGTACCTTCCAAGTACCTCGGTCAATGGGGAAAGGAAGAGGGTGTTGCGGCCAGGAAATTAGGATAAAAAGGAGGCTGCATCCTCCAACAATTTAAGAGACCCCAGAGGAAATGCCCCATGGCCTTTCCCTTTATTCAAATAAAGTTACAGGAGTCCTCTGTCTCCTTTCTGCACATAAGCCTCTGGAGCTATGAATTTTTCTGCACACTCTCCACCACAATGTCAGGCTGTTTTCTCAACTCTCAAGAGAGGTTTTTGCAGAATAGCGTTTTTCACCCTCTGTTTTTGCATTTCCCGGTGCAACCAGGTAAGTTTTGGAGGCTTTTGTTTTCCTCTGGAGGAAAGGAGGAGGTGGAGTCACATACCAGAGAGACCCTAAAAACTGGACCTATAAGTAGAACAGGGGCTGTCAGTTCTGCCGGAGTGAGCCCAGCAGCCAGACAGGGAATGTGTTTGTTTTCCCACAGCCCAGGAGAGACCGCTGGTGCACAGGCAGCAGCCTCACATCCAGCGTCCTGCCAGCTCCGCCTCCGACCAAGAGGTTTCTTGTCTTCAAATTCCTCACTGCAGGGTTTCTCCTGCAGTTTGTTTTGGAGGACCCGTGGTGAGCCAGGTCTGGTCCCCAGCCCGGGCTGCTCCTGAGGGTCTGGGCACTAAATCTGGCTTTCCTATGGGGCAGCCCACCTGCCCCTCCTCAGCCACATCTGTGCCAGGACAGCTCCTGCTCTCCTGTGCTTGCACAACCAGCCAGGAGGGAATGCAGCTGCCTTCAAACTCTACAACCTGATTCCTCCTTCATTGCAGAAACAATCTCAGGGGTTTCGTGGCCTTTGGTCCAAAGCGCTCCCTCTGGCCCAGCTCACAGTGCAGCTGAGAGGGAGAGGAGCAGGGGGAGTGTTTGGCTGTGCCAAGCAGCTCTGATTCTCCGGGGTGCTTTGGTATTCTCCAGTGCAGAAATCACAGGATGGCACGCAGAAACCGCTCTGTGGGAGCCAAACATTCCAAAAAATTGGAGCTGCCTTCCCTGCCGAAGGGGGATGGAGAAATTCAGGCCTCTCTAGGGGGTAGCTCCCACTGAGCCTGGGCCTCCCACAGCCCCAGTTCTGCTCTCCCCCTGCCCTGCTCCCTGCCGAGCCAGTTCCTGTTTGTCGGGATCTGTTCCCAGAGCAGGGTCCTTCCCTACTCTTGCTTTTATGCAGCACTGCTGGAGCCTGATTCCCTCCCAGTCAAGGACATGAAAGGCTGTTCCAAGGCTGCCACAAGCTGCACAGGGCAGACACTGACTGCACACCAGGGGAATGCTTCCCATATGCCTTTATTTGCAATGTTACAGGACTTTTTTTACAGGCACTGTGCGTTGGTGTTCCAGACCGGTTTGGATTTTTTTTCTGTATTACCCAATGACCGAGAGGCGTGGTGGGAGCAGGGAAAATCCCTCACAGCAACCGTTCCATCCTCCAGGAAAGCATAAGACATCTGAGAGCAACAATCTGCTTCTTCTGAAGCCACGAAGCGAGGAATCTGGTTTATAAACAGGCTTAAAAAATAACGTACATATATAAGAGCAGCTCGAAGCTAAAGTACAGCGGTAAGTGGTACATAGCTACGCATATCTGTTTACACCCTTTCTCCAAAGCTGGAAAGGGCATGGCTTAAAAACTAAAAACACAGTTAAAAAAAAAAAAAAGATTCCATGCATTAAATTTTAGTGTTTTGTGCAATTAAAATGGGATGAAAATAAATATAACTTAAAAAAACCCCAACCTTTTCCATGACACTAATGGAACAGAGGCAAAGTCTATAAGGCACTTCCACATGGGCTATTCTAGAAAGCCTGGCACGGAGCTAAAACAGTGCAACCATTTACAATGGCATCTGACGAGCAAAAGACACCTGTCTGGTGAGATATGAACTGAGAAAAACCTTAGGAAACTTCAGTCCTTGGTAAAGAGGCTTGGCTGCAGATGGCTTGGTGGCCAAATCCTCCTCCTCCTCATTGCAGCAAGGGAGGTCTCCCCCATCAGGGGTGCTGAACCCATCAAACTATGGCAGAGGGGCTCTGGAGCGCTGCTCCTGGGGAGCGACAGGGGACAGTGGGTTCGGGGATGGATGGAGCAGGTCAGGGATTCGTGGCTGCCAAGCTCCCGCACCACCTCCTGCGCCACACCTTCCTCGACGGGAGGGCTCCCGGCCTCCCGTGGCCTCTCCATGGATGACCTTTAGCGCGCCAGCCCTGCCGCCGCTCACTTGGTGCAAATGTTCCAGGAAGTTAAAAAATAGCCTCCACCCTAAATAGGGAACCGGGTGTTTTCGCAGGAGCGGCAGCGCAGGGGCCGTCACACGGCCCCAGCAGGCTGGGGAGCAGCGCAGCCACGGGCAGCTCTGTGGACAAAGGGCAAGGCAGGGGGATGCCTGATCCCAGCTCTGCTTTGCCAGAGGTGTCTAACCCGGGAGCTGCCTTGCTGCTGTAACCCTTCACCTGAGGCAGATGGAAATTATGGAGATGCTCCAGGCAGGAGGGTCGCCCTGGGCTAGGTGTGAGCATTGGTGGCATTACACACGTGCTCAGCAGCTGACAAAAAAGACTGATCAACCCGGATGGCTGCTTTAGGTCTCATAGTAGTCCTTTATAAGCTATTTTTCCCAGCTAGGGAGGGTTGGAGACCCCAGCTAAGGCAGGCTGGAAGCAGTTCCTAGCAGGGGAGCTGGGGCTCTAGAGAGGAGCTCAAAGTTTTGCTCACCAGGGCACCCAGCATGGGGGACGTGGGTGGGAAGCACCTGGCCATGACAAACACCCGTGCCTGGCTACATGGCTCTGCAGCAGGAGAGAAACTCTCACCCTCCACTGCCACTCAAAAATAACTGAGCAACCTCTACAAGATCACAAACCTAAATCTGTCCTTCTACAGCTCTGAAGGGCTTGGCACAGCCAGCTCCCTGGGCTGAAAGGTGCTGGCAGAGACAACTAAAGGGCTCCCACTACAGTGTTCTTCACCATCTCCACACCTTGCTCACACTCTCTGACCGCCAGAGGGTCCTGGGCACGGTCACTGAGCGTTTTCAGGACGATCCTGGTGCAGGAAGAGGCTCCTTCCCCACCAGCCCTCTTAACATCAGGCTGAGCAAGAGGCAAAAGCACAATAGGCAAAGCATGCACTTGCCTAGACACCCCTCCGGGCTGCTCCCGGCCCCCTGCTCCCACTGACTCTGCAAAGCCAAGGTTTCAAGTTCAGCTTTTGTTCTGGCAGGTTAGCTCTCTATTTACAAGGAGGGGTGGGGGGGAAACAACCAAGACAACCTAAAAAAACCACAACAGAAACACATTAAATAGGGAGATTATAGCTTTCAAATGGGGAGGGCGAGGGCTGGAAAGTGTCTTGTAGTGCAGTTCAGAAGAGTCAGTCGGGGGCAGGTTGGGGGTAGTGGCAGAGTCGGATGCGCGGCTTTAATGCAAGTCTTCGCTCTGGGACAACTCTGTCAGGATCTGAATGAGGTTGTCCAGCCCCCAGAGGTAGCCATCCTCTCTGTTCCCTTCCACCCAGGGCACGTTGTGCTGGAGAACTTGTCCCTCTGGCAGTGGGGTGGTTTTCCCAAAGTCAATCATCCAGACTTTGGCTTGTTCCTGCTTGTCGTGAATGAAGAGGAGAGAGCTCCCAATTACCTGTGGAGAGGTGAGACCAATTAGTGGTGCTCCTGTTGCTCATTTTCATCCCTCTTTGGGGCTCTCAGACACTTTATCTCAGGCTGCATTTCCAAGAGATGCTGCTGCAATTTTGCACGAGGAAAAGCAAGCTCTGGGTGCCGCTGGTTGTGTTGCACATGCAAATGGGGCATTTGGACAAGCTGATTTACTCATACAAATCCAAGGTCATGGCAGAAGGAGAGGATCAGAAAAATATGGGCATGAAAGATAAAGACATCATTTTGGAAAATGTGCTAAGGTCCCTTAGCAAGGAATGAGATGAATTGTCTCAGCCTTCAGATGGGGATTTCTTCAAGGCTGGTTCTTTGTGGTCAATCTGTGCTCTTTGCACTCAACCATCCTGCAGACACCACGGCAGGGATGGGGACACTCCAAGTACAAGTAACTTGCAACCTGCTCTCTCCTGCCTCAGACACCATCCAGTTACACCCAGACTGCCCCTAGAATATCCTCCTGGCACTCACAGCACTCTGAGCGTGCAAGGTACAGAGCTGCATGCTCATGAATCTCCCTTTCCCTGAATTCACCCGGCTGCATCTGCTTTGAAGGGCTCCTTCATATCCTGATTAGCCTTTGGGAAAATCCTGCAGCAAGCAGTGGCCTGGGTAAGCCCCAGGAAGCCAACAGGTGCATTTGGGCTCTGACAGCAGAAGTCTCAAGGCCTGCTCCAGTGGGATGAGACCCCCACAAGCCCAATGGTCACCACACACAAAGCAGAGAGATGCTCAGCATCCTGACCCATCTTGGCTCACGAACAGTCCCAGCCAGGCTGACAACCAGCAGCAGCTCTGCTGTGGCTTCCCTGTGCTTAGGAAATGTGTATGAGTATCAAGCCAGTCACCATCGTGCTCTTCTGCTTAATCTCCTCCTCCAGTCAGAAGATTTTAGCAGGGGCTTCTACAGAAAAGGACCAATGGGTGCATTTCAGAGCTGTCCCAGATGAAAACTGCTTTTCAGATTCTCTCTGATGTGCGTGAATTGGTGAATTACAAACTTGCCCGTGTCACAAATAGGGACCTTGGTGACCAGAGTGCAAGGGCTGTATCAGAGGTGATGCAGAGCACTGAGAGCCATGAATGCTCCTTATGATGTGTAGGTACATGGAAGAAAATCCAGCTGGTGTCAGACCTCCAGAACTTTAGCAGCACTAAAAGTTACTGGGGACTCCCACATCCGTGCTATCAGCAGGGCTTAGCCTGAGGTTTGCCTTTAGACAAGGGTTTTGAGAAGGATGCGTGTACTGTTTGCAAAAGCTGTTATGAATTTACATTTTTCAGGAGATTTTTCCCTCCAGTGTGTTGGGAAAACATCCAAGGTCCAGAGATGCGTATTATTTTCAAGAAATGCTTATCTTTAGTCCTCCTTCTGGTAACCTCTTTTAGTCCTTTCTTGGACAGGACAGAGCATTTTAATTTTAAGGAAAAGCCTTTTGCTGACATTCTTCATTTGCATGTCCTGGACTGCCCAATTCCCCTGCAGCTCCTTGGAGGAGCCCTGCTCAGCAAGGGCCCCATGGAGGGACACAGAGCTTGGCAAACATTCTTCTGTGCTTCATCTCGAAGCAGGATGGAAAGTCAAAGCTGCTGCTTTTTAATTTTTAAGGAGTGGAAACTCCTTTCAAACCCTTTTTGAAAGGCTGCTTTGTTTCTGTGTTTTCAAATGAAATCCTGGCACTTGGTTTCAGGGAGAATTTTGTTTCCTGTGTTGAACTGCCCTGAAACCCTCAGTTTTGACATTTCCCTTCCAACTGCCTTCCAGGCGCTGCCACCAGGAGGCACGGCCCCATCTGCCTTTGGCTCCTGGCAGGACCCTCCGTGTGTGGCTGGGGCAGAGATGGTTCATGTGGCTCTGGATGAGGGACAGTGGGCTCTTGGAGCTGTGGCTCCTGAGCCCTGGGAGTCAAAGGTTTCTATGAGGCTCTTTTGTTCCTAGACCACATGTGGCAAGGACACACACTCTCATGTTTTGTTAAGTAGATGCAAAAGCAAAATTATTGCATTAAATTGTGGAGCATTTCAGTTCCTGAAATGGCCAAAAAACATAGTGTTCCCTCCTTATTTTCCCATTAGCACTGAATCTTCACTGTAGAAAATGCTGTTATCGTGGACACTCATTTCTGTATGAAATTCCTTCGAAAGGAAGAGTTCATACTGTGGTGCCCCAGCCAGCTCAGGAAAGGCATGTTTGGGGTATCTGTGATTTATGGCTCTGTTGAAGCCTTGTTTGATCATGTGGAGCAACTGTCAGCCAAATGATACCTGATGTGCATTCAAACAGACATTTCTCCTGAGAAACCCCTGCTCTTTTACACTAGGGAATTTTCCCTGTCATAAACAGCCCAAGTTCCCCCTAGATCACTTTTAATCTGTTTGAACATTGGCTTTCAGTAGATTTGAGCCCATGTCAGATGCTGAACATTGTATGTTATCATCTATGTTTGCACGTAAGTATTAAATACACATATGAAAATACAGATATAAGAATAAAACAGCCCCTGACTTTGACTTCTCTCCTTGCACAAGCTGAGATTAAACAGTTTGCCTCTCCAGGCAAATCTATCTAAACAGCAGTATTACCTCATGGCACTTGAAGAACGGGGATGTCTCCAGGGTAGCGCGGATGCCCTTCAACCGGTTAAGGTAACTGTTCTGGAATTACAAAAAAACCCCAAATCCAACCCATCAGTGTTGCAGGAAACCTACATAAAACCATTGCATTGGGGCAGACAGAAAGTCACCCCTGTGCCCATCATCCTCCCACAGACCTTTCCCTTTAGAGAGTGTCCCTTTTTTTTATGATCCACTTATCCTTTTGGCTTCTATAGTACCCTGTGAGCTCCTGTGGCTTTCAGAACTTTGTGAAAGCATTTGCTTTTGCTGAACTGGCATGTTCTGCAGAGTGTCCCTGCTGCATCCATGGTGGGAACACCTAATTCAGCATCTGCTACCTTTTCCTCACCCCTGCACTCTCTTAATAGATAACTCTTCATCTGTCTTTTTAGTACTCAGTCAGTCACACGTCATGAGACACTTCTGCAACTCTGTTATCAGCACTTTTGCAAAGCTGGTCCTGTAGGCAGAAGGGCTTTCACAATGGCCAGCACACAGGTCAAGACCCACAAGTCTGTTCGAGCATCCTGCAAATTGCTGGAAGGCACTGAACATTCTCAGGGGCCTCCTCTGATTTGGAGGTTTATATAGAAGAATTAAGCACTGGAACACACACAGAGCAAGTACCTGGGCACTGTAACACACTTGCAAGGGGAGAGGTGGAGAGGTGGGGGTTGCTATATAAAAATGCACTGGCCAAGGAGCCCCATCCAGAGCCACAGCATGATGTGTGCTCCATATTCTTTGGGGATAAAATGCAGCCAGGCAACTTCTTCTTCAGATCCAGGAATAATCCCTGGGTAACTCTCGTGAAAGCAAGCATGCCAGTTTGAAGGAGACAGTGCCAAGGGCCATTCCAGCTGGAGCCTTGCATTTGGAGACTTTATACAGCGCAGCTTAAAATGGGAGTGCTTTGTCAAATAGGTTATTTGACACAGTTGGTGTAAATTGTTTACAGCCAGATCTCTTATTCTCCTGGCAACTTAGGGAAGCTTGGAAAATGCTGGCTGTGGCTTGCCCATGTGAAGTGTGCCTGGCACAGGCCCACCCTTCTATGAGACCGGGCACAGGCAGCCCGCCCTGCCAGGATGGGAGCCCCCACCACTCATGCTGGGGTACAGAGAGGGCTCGGGGTGACCACCGGCCCAGAGATGAGGGACAGAACATGGCTGTGACTCCTCAGTGAGTTTTTGGAGCCATTCCTGGAGATCCTCAGCAGACTCAGACTCGGGTCAAGCAGTGCTGCTGCAGCCAAGTCCCCTCCCAGCTCTCCACTGCTTTCCCCTCACCCTGCACCAGGATGGTGTCCCTCTTCAACATTTCTCATGCTTTTCAAGAGATTGCTCAGGCTTCAGCCCTGCAGGCCAAGGACCTGATGAGTTGAGGCCAGACTCCAAAGGAAATGCTCTCTCCAGGCAGCGCCCCCAACATCCCCCACTCACCAAAACGTTCCTGTTTCCTCTGGTGAACTCGCTGAAGGCCTCCATGACTTGTTCCTTTGTCCGTGTCTTCTTGAAGTCCCGGTTCACAGTGCCATCCTCTTTCTTGAAAAGAAGGGACAGGGGTGAGTTGGATGGGGAGGAAGGGATTTGGGGCAGGAGTAGAGTTTCTGCAGCCATGCGTGTCGACAAGTAGGATGTCACCAGCGTTTTTGGCAGCTGAAGGATCTGTCTGTGGAACAGGGGTGAGCAGGTCTCTGTTAGCACATCCCAAGTTATCCCACAGCCCCGATGCATTGATCTCTACTCTTCATCACCAAATACTAGCCAAGGTCACTGGCAATGTGGACAAACTCTCTTCACAGACCTGGTGCTTGCTGCTAACAGAGGCTGGAGACTACCTGTTCCTGGTTTTTCTGTGCCCAAATGGCTTCCCATGGCTGGTTTGGCTGAGAATGGCACTGACACCAGCCCTGCACTGTCTCCTTGGCTAGGGGAGGACAGCAGAACATGATCACGATGGGACAAAAGTGAGCGTGGATGGAAACAACATCTCAGGAGCAGGAACAAAACCGCTCCGTGAGAAATCCTCCATGGACCAGTGCAGCAAGGAGCAAGTCCCATGGCTCTCTGGCCTCACTGGTCCTTTGACAGTCCATGGATCACAAACCCTTCATGGCAGCAGCCTGGCACAGAGATGCAGCGAGCAGCCTTGTGCTCTGCTCTGCCTTTTCCCCAGAGGCACATCCATCCTTGGCCTGCCACGAGGATGGCATGGCTTGTCCACTGCAGGGATGACACTCAGCCCTGCCCCAGAGGCTCCTGTCTGAACCGCTGGGCAGCTTTGTAAGTCTCTCCCCACTTCCCTCGTCCTTCTGGGGCTCTGATTTTTACATCAACTTGTTTCATTGTCCAGAGGGGCCGTGGGACACGCAGGCAGATCTCACTTCCTGGATACAGGGGCTATTTTAAACCACACTTGCTTGTGCTCACAGCTCCATTGCAGGGCTCCATCCCACTGCTCCAGACAGCTCGTTTGCACACAATAGAGCAAAGGGACAGGGGCCAAAAGACATCCTGTGGGTTGGGGAAGATGAAGGATGAAGGAGCAGAGCAGAGGCCAGCAGAGGAAGAAGGCACAATGAAATCACCTGCCCTGGAGGTTAGACACCCATCCAGGGAAGTGCCCCAGCACAGGGCAATGTGCAGCCCCCTGGAGAGGGGGCTTGCTGTGGGCATGGTGGCCAG
Source organism: Tichodroma muraria (assembly GCA_013390105.1). NCBI lineage: Eukaryota > Metazoa > Chordata > Aves > Passeriformes > Sittidae > Tichodroma > Tichodroma muraria. Next base: position 76,516 of record WAAG01059270.1, on the reverse strand, counting down.
TCCACCTGGGGAAGGTCCCAAGTACCTAAGGTGAGCCTGCCACCAAACCAAGACCTGAAGTGCAGTTTGGGATGAATCACACAGCACACTTCAGCTTCCAGCTTGTGTTTTGTGTAAGCATTAACAAAGATGCAAACAAAAGCAATGTACAAAAGAAAAACTCCAGGAAAAACTTTCTTTGTACCAATTGCAACAACTGCACCCAACTTCAAATCACCCTGGACTCAGCCTGACCATTGTGCTGCCACAGGGTGCAAAAGCAATGCTCAGGGCTGGCAGAGTGTGTATTGGCAGGGGTCAGGGACAACCTTTTCACTGGAGACTCCGTGCTGCTGTTGGACCATGCAGAGCTGGAATCTCTGCTTTCAGCTGTGACCTTGCTGAGGATGCTGTGGTGGCACGTTTGTGATGTATAGGGGAAGGGCACTTTGCTGCTATACGTCCCTCGTGTGAGCCCTGACGTGGCAGCTCAGAAATGAACCCACCCTCTCCCAGGGGGATGATCGATATCAATCTGGAGAAGGGCCACAGCACTAATTTCACGTGTAAAGAGCACAACTTTCCACAAAGCATCCAAGAAAGGAGATGGACTTCTAAGTGCTCCTAAAAATAAACAAAAATCACAGATGGCCTTTCAGATAAGGCAATCTCAGCTTCAGGAAAGCCAAGCAGCCTATCATTAGTGCTGCTCCCAGCACTACCCGCCTCCTGCAGTTTCCTTGCCCAGCCAGAGGTTGCTGCCACGAGGCTGACAACTGCCATGACATTCACAGGTGTCCGAGCCCCGAGGGGGCTGCCTTCCACGAAGAAGAAATGTGAGGGGGGCTGATAAGGGCTATCACAACCTCCGCCCCACCGGCGATTCCAGCTCGCGCTGGCGTCACTGGGGCAGGGCTCGGGCCAGCCAGATCTCCTTCCAGCATGCCTCTGGCCTTGGATGGGGCTTGTGAGCTGTCTGGCTTGGCCAAGTTAGGTGGAGGCTTTCCGGGCTGGTTTTGGGACCCTGCAAACATTCCAGCCCTGGGGAATGCCATCCCACCGCGGCCTTGCTGCAGGCAATGGTGAGTAACACTCAGACCAGAGCAGCAGCTCAGGAGTGTTCCTTCGTACAATGAGCCCCAGCGAGTTTCAACTGGGCCACCAGGGATCACTTGTGTTACTTTCAGCATGGAAATTTTATTAATAGCTACTGTTTCCAACAGGTTCAAGCTATTCCAGAAAGTCAGATGAATGTCATTATCTCCTTTGGCAAAGGAAAATTTCCATTTTAAAGAGGAAGAACTGGATCCTCAGGGCCACTTGGGAAAGGGAGAGCTCAGTCACTAAAGGGTTGCTATCTTCATGCCCAGCCCTGAGCTGCCTCTTTGCCCTACCTGACTGTGCTATCCAAAAGGCTTCCACTGCTCCTCTCCTTCCTATGACGCCTTCCTACACGCCCAGGGTCAAATCCTGTCCTTCCCTCGCGCTTCTCAGTACTTTCCTCTAGCAGCCCCCATCCACGAGCGAGGGAGATTCACTTATTCAGATAATGATCCACTGCTGCTCTTCACAGGGAAGCGTCCACAGCAAGAAATAAAACATGGGAAGACAGCCAGGGCACCAAAGGCACTTTCCCTAGCACAGAAACTCAATCCCAGAAATAGGGAGAACAACAGGGATACAGCACAGCATGACCAGCCCTGCTGGAAAAAAAGCCAGCCGTGAAACAGCATGAACAGCTAATGCTTTAGCTTAGGGGAAAATAACCCAGAAGCTGAGGGATTTAAGGAGAATTACAGTAATTAGAGCCTTGATCAAATTAGTCAGCCCCTTAGCAGCAGCAGCAGAGGAATACTGCTGGAGGCCAGCACTTCTCAACATTTTTCAATTAAAGGGCTGCTTCATCTCTTTGAGAAAAAATCCACTGCTAGATCAGGCAGCAACTCGTTTATGGTTGGCTAAAAGAGGTACAACTCTCATAACTCCTTTATGGCTTTTATTTCCCTCCACAGTGTTTTTTGGCCTCCTTAGGAATACAATTTGTTTTCGGTTTTGTTTTTTTTTTTACTTTCAAATGCTTCACATATGACCTGCCCCCTAAACCTGCCCAGACTGAGAAGCAACACTGGAGGCTAAGGATATATCATGTTGGACTATAAATAGACAGATATTTCTGATTACACCAAGAAAGCAGGAAGAAGAAGCAGTACATGGGAGCTTTAGTCCCAACTGGTCCCCCTTTTTTATACAGCCTCAGTTTTATAAAAAGCGAAACAGCAGCAATGGGAACTAGGCATGGGGTTGTCCCGAGCTGGAGCAGCTCACAGTGTGCTTATGGGCATCCATAGTAGGAAGGGGTCTTTGGGAGACCTAGGGAGATCAGGGTAAAGCTGCACAAGCAGGCAAGTGCCCTGACCCAATGCAGGCACTGCAGAAAGCTGCTGTGGGGAGCATGACCATCAGCATCCTAGGCAGAGACATGGGATGGGCAGGGGTGACTTGCATTGCCTGCCAGGAAACTTTTGAAGGGGCTCAGCCCAAGAGCTGCTCCTGGGGTTTCTGAGAGTGTTCGAGTTAGAGGTAAATGCACTGTGTCCTGCTGGCCGTGAAACAGCTGAATCAAGAAGGTGCAACATGCCCAGAGCAAGAGACAACTCCCTTCTGTGGGTGGTTAGCTGTAAGTGACCCACTGAGTGACCCACTCCTGCTGACCTTTCAAACCCATGGTCTAACACCTGCATTTGTTTGCTGGTGAGGTGAAGGGAAACTCTACCAGGGAAGTCTACAAAATCTGGTGTGAGGGCTTTATCGGGAACAGCTTCATTTGTTTTAATTCTGTCATTTTGACACCACTATCTTCAGGCAGGAGACCACTATCTTAGGCTACAGAGACCCAGACAGGCACTCTGGGAGAATTCTGCCCAACTCAGAGAGGAGAAAAATAATCTGTGATCAAGAGAAAGAAACTCCTCTAATCGAGACAAACGCGGATATTGAGCCATCATTTCCACTAAGAGCAAGTGGCTGCTCTGAGCTACTGCCTAGGCCCCCAGCAGCTACCCAAGCCTGAATTACTGCAAACACAACTTGACAGAGCTCCCTGTGGCTGCCAAGCCAACACCATGCCCAGGCATGCGATGAAACCCTTGGCTCAAGTGTGATATTACCTTTAATTCACCCTGGCTGGCTATCAAAAGGCATAGGCCATTGCTAATGTTCATGCAAGCAGTATCACTAATGTGGTTACAGACCTAACTCTGTTCAAGCGCCATCCCAGACACCTTTCTTGCAAAGCCTTCTTGGAGAAAATCTCCTGGGCTGGCTCATCTACTGGGGATACAGAAGCATCCCAGCTGGTGTCTCCAGAAGTGTGAGCGCTGCTCTGAGCAAGAGCAGTCAGCAGGTTACATGTGCATGCAGGTGCTGACAGAAAGTGCAGCTGTGTGTGTTTGTCCCATTTCATAGGGCTCAGTTGCTGAATCTTCCTGGACAGGCTTGTAAACACATCCTCCTTACTTATTGTGGCTAAGCTCACAGCTCCAACCGCAGATTGGCACACATTCAAGCTGGGATTTGGATTAATGGCTCAGCCCAGTGGCAGAGCAGAATTGAAGGCAAACAACTAATTTGAATCTTCAAGTTGGAGGATGGCACTTTGTATTTTGCAGGGAGGGAGGAATCAACCAAGCAGCTGATGTAATGAAGTTATGTCTAAAACCGTCCTTTTGCATGGATGCCCTGAGCTCAGCTGCATTCTCCTAAGAGCAGCAGTGCCCCACGTGAGGTGCCTGTGTGGTGGTTTGGCTGCAGGGGCTGGAGACGTCCAGATGTGACCCGCTCTCACCACCAGCCTGCTGCATGTGTACCCCTGTGAATTTCTGTGAATTTGGCTAGCGAGCACCCCCAGCAGCTGATCCCCTGCTCTGCACAGCTGGCCAGACTCACCTTTATCCCCTCGATCCTGAAGCCCAGCGTGGCAGTGGAGCTGATGGTCTCCCTCCACTGCATGTAGCGGGGCTTGGTCACTGCCCGCAGCACGTTCTCCTCCTCAGTGGGGGCATCGGGGTCCACCTCAATCATCTTCTGGTACATGTCCTTCCTCAGGCTCGGCTTCTTCCGGGCCTTTATCAACTCCTCCTCCAAGTACGTTCTGCAGGGAGCGAGGGGGTGTATGAGCAGGGCCACCACACGAGGTGCCATATACCCACAGACAGCCCTCGCCCCAGAAATCAGGCTGATCCAGGATAGCTGATCCCTAAGGAGTAGTGCAGCATAGGAAATAATGGAGCAAGCCTCATCGCAGCTGAATTGATCCCAATTTAATGATCACTCCGTCACCAACACCCCGTATCTTTTCGGTTCATCAAGGAACCACAACCAGTCTGGCAGTAACAAAGGAAGTTATTTCTCACAGGTGCTCATGGCCTTGCTGCTGCCACCCCGGCAGCCTCCTCGTGCCATCCCTTGACCTGAGGGGCCCATACCAATGTTCAGGAAACCTGAGCTCTCACCTGAGCTAAACATGGCTTTCAAGATATGCCCAGGAAAGTGTGCACATGCTCTGGGAGCCCGCTGAATTGAAGGCAAGAGGGACGTTACTGCGTCCCATCCTTCAGCATTAGCTGCTGCTCCCTAAGAGGGTCAGCCAAAGCTGTTCCCATGCCTCTCCTGTGCTTTTCCATCCCCTCACTCTGTGCACCATGAGGGCTCTGCCTCACCAGATGCTAAACAGGGCGTTGTCACACAGGGCTGCTCCACTGATGGTGATGATTTTGCCAGGTATAGGTCTGCTTCAAGTGGAGTTCCTAGCAAAAGCTTTCTTTACAAGATGAAGCACAGGAAGGGGGAATGGGGGAAGGAGGATGGAAGGTGCAGAAGAGGATGAAAATACCTTGGTTTTATCCATACTTCAGAGAAGCACCCCTCTGTGCCAGAGCACAGTGGTGGAAAAGTTCTGCATTCTGGCATGCATAAAACCACCATCCACAAAGTAATACTTCCTGCAGCAATAATAAACCTCCACAGAATTATCTCTCGTGGCTCCCAAATCAACCCTGGCTCAGCCTGGAAAGTCTCCAGGCCCTCCTCAAACAACCCACCAAGTTGGGTGAGATGTCCCAGCAAAACAACACAGCAATGACCCTATCTGTCACTGTTCTACACTTCCCACTAGCCATGCCCAGCTCTGCAGAGGGACAGTGCCTCTGCCCATGTCCCTTGTGCCAAAGTCCCTGCATTGAGTGTGGGGTTCACCTCCACCAGAACCAAGCAAAACAAACTGGGAGGGTGCTGACTGGACTATGTGGGACAGTGGTTCTGTGTCCCACAAGGCAAACTGGTGTCTTTGCTTAGGGCAGACAACCCCAGGCCATCAGCCCCTTTGAAAAATACTGCAAGTAAAAGCAATGAAAGTCTTCGGCTGAGATCACCAAACCCATGACTTTGGTGCAGATGGAATAAGACAGCAAAATAAAGCAGCAGCAAGCTAGAAGTGCTGCTCACACTGCTCAGAGAGCTAGAATTTCTTCTTATGAGAATTACAGATCATCAATGTCTGTGGCATGGTCCTCCTCGTTGCCTCAGGCTTGTGCCATCACCAAGGCTTAAGAAAGACAAAGTTTTGTTTAGGAGTGACTGGAGTAGGCTGCCACATCCCAAAGCCAGGTTGGCATGAAAAAAACAAACCTGTATCTGCCTGACAGCAAGTTGCTGGCTCAGAGGACAGGTTTAATAGCCCTGAGGTTTAGATTATTTGCTCAGCCATGGGGATGCCCCATTCCACAGCATTAACTCTGTTCATCCTCTCTCACTAGCTCCTCCCACAAGACCATCTTATTTCAGGATGATGATGCCCAGCACATTTGCCCTCTCGCCTGAGCTCCAAAACCCCAGGTGCATAAATCACCTGACATGTGATCTGTGCATGGGAGGCTTTCTTCCTCCCACAGGAGCACCTGAGCAGCATGTCCAGCAGCTCTTCTGGTGGCTGCTGAGTGGGTGCAGACTGAGTCCTGTTTCCTTCCCACAGCAGCATGTGTGTGCCAGCCGCGGCCACAGGGCTGCACCGGGCCCTCTGCCCTTCTCTCCACCCCTCCTGTGGAAAGTATTCCCCGCCTCTTCCCTGCCGACAGCCCGGCACGCCAGTTCGAGTTTCACATCGGGATTCAGGAGGGGAAAAAAAGATTCCTCCCTCCCACAGAAGCCATCAGCTTTTCCAGCAGCACGTCTCCACCATGTCTGGGCTGCGCCTTTGCCAGCGAGGGGGGTCTCAGCCCTTCCTGCCACCTGGCCTGAGGCTGCTCCAAAACTGGCAGCCACCTGGGGTCACCAGTCCTGCTCACATCTGCTCTGGGACACCCTTCTCAGCTGGGGCATGGCTCACTCAAAACCTGCTGCTGGCCAAGTGGCTGTAGCCTGGGATCCTGGTGGATCTGGAGAGATGGTTCTCAAGAAGGACACGGGTAATGTTGCTCATCTATTAGGAAATATTTCAAGAGCTTTGCATGAAAGGCACTGAACCGCTTAGCACACACATTTTATCCCTCCAGCGCACATCGGAGCAAAGGCTGAGCAGAGGGAAAATTTCTTGCTCTGGCACCCTGGGCAGGATCTCCTACATCCCGTCCCTTGGCTGTCCTCATGTGGCAGAGAGGACCTCCGAACAGCTACTGTGCCATTCTTGTGTACCCAAACCTAAGCAGAGTGCTGTCCCCCTCCGCCACACCAAACCTTTCCCAACATGCAGGACAGTCAACAAGCGGAGGACGAAGGAGCCTGGCGTTTCCTTTCCATACCCAGGTTTCCCCATGGCTCCCTCATGGTATTGGCTAAGCTTTACCTGAAGAGCTCACCAGGTGAGCCTGGTGTTCTTAATTGTGTGTTTCAGGCAGTTTTACCTAGGAAATGCATTTATTTTTGAGTATCCCATCTTAAAACGCAGAAAACATCCCCAGCGCCACTCACCTGACCCCCATTTTGCAGTCCATGACACAGGGGGAGTCAAACTCAGCCAGCAGATCTTCCATCTGGTTGTATCGCTCCCCATCCTTGACCACATCTCCGTGGTAGGCAGGGACATAGGGCTTCAGGACATCATTCATGAGGCGGTCGAGGCACCGCTGCTCCGATTCACAGTGCTTCTTCAGTATCCTGCCATTGGCTGCTGCCTTGAAACTACCTGAGGGTGACAAGGGACAATGTGCCACTTGCTTTGGATGGCAGGGGGATGATGCTGTGCTTTCTAAAACAGGAAGGGCAGCCCAACACCTTGGAAGCACCTTCATTTATACCTGTACCCAAAGGAGTCCCTACAGGCAGGGACTAAAAAGCTCAGGTTGCCAGAGGTTTATGACCAGCACTGTCATACCCCAAAGAGGGCAGAGACCTGTCCTGCAGGACCCAACATGTTTGCTTTATGTTTGCTCTGTGCAGTTCTCCGCAGGTTCACATCTTTGTGTCTACGCTCATGTGTGGGGCACCTTTGTTCTGGGCAGCATCACCTGCTTTGCAGTAGGTCAGGAGGTGGGCCTGGCTCTCACCCAAAGCACCCAGCTTTCTGCTGCCTGGGAAAAAAGCAGCAATATACCTGCTGGCCCTGGGAGACTGAAAGCCCAGAGCACCTTCACGCTGCATTGGCTAGCATTTAGGTAAGTCACTCTTCTGGGCTAGAGACTGGGAGCTGCAAGCTGTGACACTCATGCAGCAGCCTAAAGCAATTCAGGCCAACAAAGCTCATTAACCTGGGATAACGAAGGGCCCTGCCACTACTCTGTCCCTCCCCACGCTCTGTACCTGCGTGTCCCGCTAGCTGGATCCAAGGGTACTTCTTCTTGAAAGACATCACAAACGGGGACCAGTGCACCATATTCTTGATCTTCCTCCATGACTTGCTCTAAGGGGAAAAGAAATCAAGAAGGTGAATGCAATGTTTTAAGCTTTTACTGTCTGTAAAGTCACCTCAGGCGGCATGCAGCTGTTTTGGACAGGGAAGGAGGCACCACAGCCAGCGCAGGATGGAAGCAAACAGAAAATCTGCTCTTTTCCCATTGTGCTGTGCCAAGCTGGAGCCACTGGGCCTCAACTCTACATTCAGAAATCACGAGTGGATGGCATTACAGCATTTTTCCAGTTGGCTGCTCCTGCTGCAGAGCGCCCAGCCATCCATGCTGCCTCGTCCCTGCTCCCTGCATCCCTCTGCGGGAACAGCAGGGACATTAACCCATCCCTGAGCACCGCATCAGATCACAGCAGATGGAGCGGGAAGGCAACCCAGGACTGCCATCCAGCCACAAAACCGAGCTGCAGGTCCTGAGGGGAGCAAGAGCACAGGCACACAGAAGCTCCCCGCCTGGCTTTTGTTCCCACTGAAAGGCAGCTGCTGTGTCCATTAAGCTGGCAACCCACGTGCGCTGATCCGCCTGCTCTGGCCCATCTGTAACTACAGTTCAGAGAACAATTCCCTTCTGACATGTTGTGTTTCTCACCAGACAGATTGCTCAAAACTATTTACACGACTCTAACGAAGGCTGCACTGGACGTACGAGAGCCTCCCTCAATGGCTCCTTCCTGCGAGTTTTTCCCTGGATTGTTCTAGGGAACACATCACCAGTCAAAGGCAGGGGATGACCTCTTATCTTGGCCCCAGAAGGTGACGGCACAAACAAATTATGTGAACGATATACAACGGCAACAATGGAAAAATGCCTTCTTGCAGGAGCTGGGACAAACAGTGTAGTCCTTGGCTGCTCCAAGCCTCTGGGTTCAGCTGGAAGCCAGCAGATAAATTATCCTCATTTGCTCCACTCTGAAGGCATGGGAAGGGAGCCTTCCAGAAAGCCCAAGTAATCTCTTCCTCGTGTTTGGAGAACTGGCCCCTGTTCCAGTAATGCTTCACAGACAGGCAGGGAAGAGCCAGCAGCCCCAACTTGCAGTTTGGATGCTTGCTGGGGGTGAACTCACAGCACAGGAATCCGTGCTGGGAACTGCTGACATGTTTAAATGGCGAGCAAGAAGCCAGACAAAGATGTTAGTGTCTAAAGCGTGGAAACTACACCGGGTTATCCCTGCGCCACGCACCAGCCCGCTGGGGAGCAGGGAGATGCAGGGGCTGCCCAAGTGGTGGGCAGGACAGGGGTGGGAGAGGGGAAGAATAAAGGTCCTTCCCCGCCTCGCAGCCTGGGAGGAGCAGGGCAGCCCTTCCCTGGAAGGCTGCCCGTGGCCGGGAGCGTCCCGGCGCAGCCTGGCACTGGTACAGCCTCGCAGGAGTTTGGCAGGAGCTGCCCAAGCACGGGGTGACACTGGGCATCCCCTTCTCCCGGGCTCCTCCGCGCCGTGGGCTCGCTCTGCCGCCCGGCTGGCTTGCTTTGGCAGGGGGGTCGGGCAGTTCCCTACCTGACATGAGGATGAATGTTTTTATTTCCACGCAGAGTGCCAGAACTTGTGTGTTTTAGCTGTTCTTTGTTCTCCTTCTGGCAGAGAGCGAAGGGGAAGCGGGGGGGTGTCCCCTCCTTTTGTTTTTAAAATAGTAACATCAAGTCCTGCCTGATGTCATGAAAAAAGGGGGAAGAAAAAGTCTCCGGAGGAGTTTGGACTCTGGGGAGTGTGACCCACCTCCTCTAAAAGGAGTCCTCCCCTCACTTGCAGCACAGCATCATAAGTCACTCGGTCCCAGGAAACATGCCAAGGCAATGTGCCTTCCCAAGCCAAGATTTTGCTTTCTGGTGGTTAGAGCTTTGTAGCTAAACCTTGAGGTACTTCAAGGTACAGGCAGAATGGAGGCAAACAGTCCTTAAAGAAGAGCAAGCCACTTTGGCTTCCCCCTGCCAGGGCCTTCCCAGGAGTGATGCTCTCCATTCCAGCACTGCTCCCAGTGCAGGGTAATGACCCTGAGTCCCCTGGAGACACAAAACACAACAACAACCACCCTTCTGCTGATCTGAATGATACAGAGAACCAGTCACTCAGCACAGCCACCCGAGGAACAGGTATCACATCCTCACCCATTTTTACGCCAGAGGGAAACTTTTCCATCCAGGCCTCACCCGGTTTCAGGCACACCTTTAGCCAGGTATTTCCAACCCAAGTTTTAAGGACACGTGTAACAACTTTTTTTATGGTGAAGCTTGAGGCAGCTTCATCCATTTCAAGCCACTCCCAACCTGCTGGAAACCGACTGCAAGGTCAGCTGTCACTGCCACAGGGGTGACCCACGATTCTGATTCACAGAGTCCCTTCCCCCCAGCTTCACAGGGGCAACCACTGGACACTAACAGGGGAGAAGAGGGACCGCTGTCTCTCTGATTCCTTCAGGAGTCATTGGATTTTTGTTTAGTGGCTGAGCCCCCTCCCAATGTAATAAGGGAAAGCTTGCTTCATCAAAAGGATGCTGCCCTTTTGTGGGAGTGCTCAAAAGGCTGAGTTTTGCAAGGCGCAGCTCCCCTACTAAACCAGCAGCTGCATGACTCCATCTGATCTCTGGGACAGGCTACAGAGGGGAGACAGAGGCTGGACCATGGAGGAGCAACACTGGTCAATGCCCACAGGGATCCTGCCACTCCCTTGGCCTGAAGATAGCAAAAGGTGAAGTGTTGCTCCAAGAAGTCAGTCTCTGTACTTTCCCTTGAACCTCAAGAGAGATGGGAGGTGGCTTTTAACCATCTGCAGGGTCCTTCACCTTGGCAAGAGGTCTCTGTTTATTCAGACACTGATGTGCATTTAGAGATCTCAAAGCCCATGGTTTGGGATCCTGGTCACGCCAAGCCTCATGTCAGGCTCTGCAGCCAGCCACAGAAAACCAGAGCCAGAAGGTTCACACCTCTCCAGTTTCACTCCACAACCACATGCAGGAAACAGCCCCTCTGACTCCTGCCCTGCCTGGTGCTATTAATAGACAAATGGAGTATTAAGGCTATTTACAGTAAAGAAATCTTTAACACGACCTGTTGGGAACCATAAGGTCATCGCCTCTGGGCTCATATGTAATTTTTGGTTTACATTTCAAGCAGTTATTTGCTCACACACCCAGGAGCACAGGCACAGCTGGGGGTGCATGGAGGTGCTACCTGTGGTAACCCCCCAGACTTAGACCAAAGGATTTTTCACCATACTGGAAGAAACAGTTCTTCAGGTGGCATTACCAAGTGATGCAGGTGAAGGGCAGATATGTGCCCTTCTCATTTGCCTGCAAGGAGGTGGGCCCGCAGGTGGTCGTTTCAGAAGGTGAGCACATTTCCAAGCCTTTTTCCACGATCAAAGCCTGCACCTGATGTGGCACCCTGGCACCCAGCTCTCCCCCAAACCAAGCCCCATGGTCGCTTTGCCTCCCAGAAACCTCAAGAAGCCGTGTGGACGGACTGCACCCTTGCACAGGCAGCAAGAGCATGGAGCCTGTATAAGCAGTGAATATGCACGAGGTGTCTGATGCAATTCGACAGTTTTTATTTAAAACCTGGTTCAGCATCAGCAAATGCCAACTGATTAACTGCTAAGTAAATTATTTAGTGACTCTGGAAATATATTTAGCGAGGAACAGCACTCTTTTCCCTAATAGTCTGCCACATGGAAAAGAGGCTCAGCAACTGCAGAACCAACTCTAAAAAAGAACTTTTCAGGGCTTCTGCAGCACTCTGCTTCTGCCTCTGCCCTCTCACAGCTTTTGCTTACTGCACAGAGCAGTGCCCCAAGCCAGGGGTGGGATACAGGCCAGAGGAGTTAATCCCTCCCAGTGGGCACCCACAATTGGTCAGGGGGAGAGGAGTGCTGGGAAAACAATTTTATCTGCTGTGTGTTTAACTTTACTTATCTGAAGCTTAAAGCAAACTCTAGGCTTTCCCCATCTGTCAATAGAGCTTCGTATGGAAAGAACAACACAGGAGAATTTAGTGCCAACGCAGAAGGTCAGAGGATATATTGTGTTTAATTAAATTAAACAAAAAGAGACTGATGAGCTCAGTGGTCGCTGTGCATTTTCTCTATTGCATACTTATTCCTTTAATGTCTGCTCAAAGGAGATGTGCCTTTCTCAGACTGCCTGTTGCTTCCCTTTCCCAGCACTGGTGGAATTTGACTGGTGTTACTCCCCATGCATGGAGCCAGCAGGGTGCTCTTCCCTTTCCATGCATTCAGCCAGAGAGATAGGCAGTAACTGATTTAATTTGCTGAAATTATGCTTTCCTATGGTTTTATGGGACCAAACGTTCCTGGAAATAGCGGGAGTTGGACCTGTATTTTAGTGCTTTTATTAAATAGAGCATGCATGGTTAGAGACAAGATTACACAGCTGGGCCAGGGGATGGAAAAGAGTGGGAGCAGCATTAAATTAATGACTTTTCCAATTCTGAAAAGAACTTCAGCTCCTTTCTCCCAGGAAAATCATGAAATATCCTAGAATCAGAAGAGGTAGAGGAAAACTATGAGGAGACAGTAGTGTGAGCAATGCCCACTGCTTCCCCAGGCTTCACTGGAGTTGCTGCAGCCTGGGGACTTGCATAAGAGACACGCTGGCTTTCCCTTCCCTTTGGAGAAAGCCCTGCTCCTGGGGGCTTCACTCCCAGCTCTTCCAAGTGACATGAAGCTGTGGTGTTGCAGGCTCCGAGACGTTTCACTCGCAAGTAGGAGGGTCGGGTGGCCAGAGCCTTTCTGCTTTAAAAAACCAAGGTGGCAAGAGCTGAGAAGGGCAGATTCTGCTCCACAGAGCCCTCCTCTTTAACAGGTAGATGAGTGGGGGGAGCTTTTGCCCACAGAGTTCTCTCCGTGCCAGCCTGCTCCACGGCCATGCACATACAGCCAAGGAAAAAGAGGCCATTTAGTTTTCCATGTTTAAAAGAATGAATGTGTTTTCTTTTGCTCTTTAAAAAGTAGTTAAGGTTTCCCTAGTGATGATTGTTTCCCTCGACTGGGAAAAAGCTTGTCACTGCAGCCGCGGCGGGGAGGCCAGCTTTGTTCATTGTGCTGGACGCTGGGCGCGGAGGGCAGCGGGGCAGAGCTGGCAGGTACCACGGAACGCCTCCTCCTGGTGTGTCCTGGCTTGGGGGCGACCAAAATGCAGGGAACCGGGTGAAAAACCTGTGATGTGATGGTGCAGAGCTGGGGTTATGCTCTGCTTGGCTTTGCCATCTCTCAGCCCCTGGCTGCCTCTGTCCTGGCTACAACAGAAAGAGCCCAGTGACCCGGTGCTTCAGCACGCACCGGGCTGTGACCACTGACCCTGATGCTGGCAGCAAGCAACAGCCCGTATTTTCAATCGTCTTCCTCCTACACAAACTCCTCTCATCCTTGCCAATGCTTCTGTACTGCACAGCAGCTAAACAGCTTTGTTTTGGCCAGAGGAGCAGCTGGCAATGGAGGAGGGGGGCTTTGGATCAGTGGGCATTTCTTGATTTAGTCACAAAAGGCATAATACAGAAGTTGCAGCAGTTCTCCAAAACCTGGCAGAAAAAATGCCAGTTCCATGTCCCACAGACATGACCGAGCAAAGATTAAGTGAGGCCCAACATCAGACTTCACTGACGTTAATACAAGGAAATACAGCGTGATGACTGACAGGCATTTCTGGGTGCCTAGAAATTCTAGTGCAAGCCTCATTAGATAAATTATTTTGATGGCTGCGGCATAGATGCTCCTGTTGGGGTGTAGTTACTTCTGTTGGAGTGTAGCAGCTTCTGCTACTTTCCAAGGTCTCCAACTCATTTAGAGTGAGAAAAAATCCTAATATGTGCACTCTTTTACTTCAAACACTTTGTTTTTCAGAATAGTCTCGTTTTAGCCAGGAAGGATTTTGCCTTTCACAAGAGAGAAACCACTCCTCTCTGATTTTGTGAGGAATGCCCTTTTTTCCCCAGTGAGATCAGGGAGTTGTCCCACCAAGACCAAAGATCTGGGGAAGAGGGTCATAGGGATAAAGCTACTCCTCTATCATGCATGCCTCTCTGCAGTCTGCAGAGATCAGCATGCATGATAGAGGAGCCTCAGCAAAAATGCGTGAAAGCCGGGAGCATCTGCTGGGATCATGGAAAAAAATATTCCAGTGTATTGGAAAAAAACCAGGAGCTTGCTGCAGTCTCCCTCTTCCTGCTTATGATGAAGGCAAGGAGAATTAGAAACAGCAGAGGCAGATGAGTGAGCAGCAGTCCTTCAGCTTGACCTCTCCTATGACAATGGAAGGAAACAGAGCGGCTGTGGGAGCCAGGAGCACAGGAGTCACCCATCGCCTGGAAGGACATTTGGAACCTCCTCACCCACAAAGCACGAGCAGAGTGGAGCAGCAGAGCAGGAGCCATGTCAACACCACACTCAGGGGAAATGACTGCAAAGAGGATAGGTGGTGTTAGACCTCTCTGTCCAGTTTGGCAAAGAGCTCAGGGTAGCTGAGCCTCAGAGCTACAGTTGTCTCCATGAGGAATTTCTTCTGGTGGAGAGCCTTTACTGAAGCAAAGCAGAACACCTCCTAGTGCAGATCAGCCACAACTGACCCTCCCATAAAGCCAGTGGAATTATTTATTAATTGCCAGCATCAGATACGTTCAGCCTGCTTTCCTGAGTGGGAACTGATCCAGATCTCTGCAAATGTATTTGTTACTCATTATGTACATACCAACAAGATTTGTTAAGCAGTTTTCAGCTTGGAAAAGGTAAGTGAGTAATTCAGAAACAGCTAATCACTTTTGGTGGACTGCTACTGAAGCTGTACAGTGCTTCTTCCTCAGAAAGCAGCTAGCCTTTAAAAGTCAGCAGACTATAAAAATCCTTGCTGGTAGCCAAAAGTGGGCCTTGGTGAACTGATTTGTGAGAAGAGTCCCAGAGCCACAGCTCACTGGTGCAACACACTGGAGCACAGAGCTGCAGGCATCCAGATTAGGCATCCAGCTGAGAAATGAGATGTGCTGCCCAAAGACCTGACCCTGTATCCCTCTATCAGGGAATTTGTCATCGGCTTTGATGGAAACTGCTGTTTCCATCTGGAGACTTGTGTTTGATCCCTTTCCCAGTTCCAGGGTATTCACCACCATCTTTCTGGTTCCAAACATCGTTTCAGCTCATCAGCTCCTGCAGCAGCACAGCACATGCTGGGGACATGGGCTCCTGAGCCCGTGCTGGCTTCTTACTCTCACACTGTTGGTGGGGAAGGATCCTCACAGTCTTCCCAACCCTGCCACTGTGAATCCTGAACTGCTGCTAGTTCCCACATGCTGAGACCAGGAGCTGTGCCCTTCTTGACAGCAAACAACCGCACTGGTCTCCAGTTACTTGATTTAAAGCCCAGCTCAGCACCCTACAGGCCAGAGCTGCAGCTTAGGATATGGAAGAGACTCAGCTCCTAAAAGTCACAGCAGAGTGTCCTGGAGGGCAGTGGTTTGGTAAGGCACAGCCTTCCTTGCAAGAAACAACCTGAATACAAAACCTGTGCTTGTACACGTCAAGGATCTGGGATGAGAGTGATAGGCTTTGCCATATCTTCCCAAGGGATGAGCCAAACCCTGGAGTCCTTTGGGAAAGAGGGGTGTCAGCACAGGGCATGTTGGGAACACAGGTAGTCAGATCAGTAGGAGATCGTAAAAGCCCCAGTTATTTCCAATCTGGCTGATTTAGACTGGTAGATAATCATAGGACAGGGGCTGCCAAACACTCTCTTCTACAATTTGAAGGTAAGTTTTTAGAGATTTAAACCAGGATGACACATTTACAGTCTGTCTGGAGGCACTTGGGTCAGAGACACCAAACGCAGGAGTAACCTCAATAACTGGAACAAAGCAATACTTTGTTCTTAGTACTTGGTTTTTTGAGTCTGATTTCTTTCTGTCAGCTTCAGGAGGCAACCCAGAAATGTTGGTACTTGACTAGTCTGTTCTCTGACAAGGGCCATGACATGAGCTGAAATGCCCAGAGCTCATATCCCCAAAGAAGGGGGTGGACAGGGATCGCCTCCCCCCGCAGGGTTCAGAGCAGGCACACGCTACGGTGTGATGGTACCCCATCACTCATTCTTTCAGTCTGGCATTACCAAGCAGGGTGGACACGGGCCAGACAGGGCTGCCACTGACTTCCAGTGCTGCTGTAGCCATGTGAAGTATTTCCTGTGGCATAGCACAGCGGGCCCTGGTACCGATGCCGTACGTGTAACACCGCGGGAGCGTAATGCCATCAGCACTGATGATACACGAGCAAGTCATGCGATGTCAGTGAAGCAATCTGCAGCAGAAGCTGAATGAGAAAGGCCTGGCTTGTAGACTTGAGCTTTGCTGTTGCTGAAACACCCAGACCTTCACATTGGTTTTGGACACAGAAAACCTTTTCCATTGCTGTACCCTCGCTCTGCCCATTCATGGAGTTAGATCCCTGCTGTTCTGCTGTCTGACCATAACTGCACTTCACTTTGTGGAGTGTGTGCATGAGAAATGCATCACTTTCCCATAAGCATTTCCAAGTGAAATGTTGAGATGCTTTTAAAGTGCCTTCCATGAAGTGGAAAGGCAGAGCTGGAAGGGAAGAAAATAAAGGGCCAAGCTCTGGCTGCAGAAATTTGTTTAGAATAGAAAATTTTTAAGATTAGTCATTAGAGCTGAACATCCTCACATTTACTGGGTATAGGAAGTGTAAAAACGTGATTTAGAAGAGCAGTTATAAGTTTCATAAACATGACTAAACTCCAAAGCTAAATGTTCAACAGGCATGACCTTTTAATTCCCCTTTAAATCAATTTAGCACTTTCATTTGTGTTTGGAGTCCCTCATGTTTGGATAGCACTTTGGTGATTTAAAGTACTATTAGGAGTTTTATTGTCTCTCCTGCTTTGGAGCTGAGACCACAAATCCTCTTCTAAGTGGCTGGAGGAGTTCCTGCTAGCACAGGAGATGCTGGGAGCACCAGCCTGCCTTGGTCATGGCTCCCCAGCACTCCTAACACTTTGCCATGGGATGACCCCCTTTTCCTAGGCAGCTCCTAAATATCTTCAGCAACCAGAAGAAGCTCCTCCTGGAGCGGAAGTGCAGTTTGAATCTCCTTGGTCTCGGATCCTTACAGAAAGAGCACAGTGGAAAGACTATGGCTTTGGGAAATCTCTTTGCCCAGAGAGGGGCATTGCAAGCAGCCAGGAAGCAGCAGGCACATGCGACGCAGCACCTTCCTTGCAGCTGCAGACCTGCTGTATATGCACCACACAAAGCATCTTCCCAGGACAGTGAGCACAGCATCTCAGAAGGTTTGGTCTTTAAAGAGCACTAAGAGCCATTAAAAAAGTGGTCTAAAACTGAAGGCAAAGAAAGATTTGTTACAGGCACTATGCACCCACAGAGCAGTCTCCCCATGTGCTGCAGGTAAGGGCAGTGCAGCTCAGCTCTGCATTACTCCTGGCACCAGGGCTTGTGGGCACACATGAGACTTCTCTCCATCAGAATGAGAGACACAAGCTCGTTCACCATGGTCTGCTTCCAAGCCCACCTTGTGGGTGCCCTGAAACTTCCCCCTCCCCCAACTTTCCAGCTACACTGCCCTGTGAATGGATATGGGAAGCACAAACCATGCACTTTACAAGCAGATGCTTCTGGAGACTCCTTCCTCACTGGACACATCAACCACAGGCTGTGCTGGAGCCAGGGGCTCCCAGGAGCACGGCAAGACCAGCTAATTATAGGGCTTCAAACATGGACCATCTCACATGCTCAGCTGCTCATTCCCAATTTTCGACACAGCAGCATAAGGCTGAGAGCAGGGACTGCATCGGCATTTACTTCGGCTAGATTGCCCCATTCCCTATCCATACACATCCAGACTCAGCCGCACTCATGCTCTGCCAGGCAGGGCCCTCCTCATTGCCACACCCAGGAGTGGCTCACCCAGCCTGGCGAGGACAGAGGGTGGCACCAGCTCGGCAGAGCCAGAGCACCGGCTGTGAGCAGCCAGTACGCCATGTGGGACCCTGGAGACCGGGATGGAGGAGGAATTCATATTAACAGCACACCTCAGCTGCCCCCTGGCCCGCTGCAGCAGAAGGACTGACAGCGAGCAGACCTCACACAGAACCAGCAGTAATTTTACCCTCGGCTTCATTTTTGGAGTTAGAGCCCTACGCGCGCCCCTTCACCATTTTAGTTATGAGTCATCGAAAAATGTCAGCGGTAGCTACACTCCTGCAGGGCTGGCTACGTACCTCTGCTCCCAAAGCCAACGTCCTGCCACGCCTGCCTGCTGGGAGAGCATCCGAGGAGCCGGCTGGGCAGCCCTGTGCCGAGGGAAGGCCAGTGCGCCGCTGGGGGAAGAAGCCGTCACGGCAGCAGGCAAGGAGGTTTCTTCCTACGCGGCTTCTTCCACGCTGCCTCTGAAGCTTGTGCGCAGAACTGGCAAGCCCTGCTGCACCCCGGCACTCCCCCGAGCCCTTAGGGAAGGGAACGGGATCCTCAGAGACACAGAGAGGGTTACCCAACCCCACATCCTGGTGCGGCACGCGGGGCTGGATTTTCCAACCCAACCATGCGCTGACACGCAGTGGTGGGGCGGGGGAAGAAAAAGAGGATTTCAGCTGTTAACTCCTAAGAAATTGAGGAAAAAACTTATCCCTCCTGTATAACTGGCCAGAATCTCCTGTGGGCTGGTACATGGCATGCTGCAGAGGTGCCAGCTGGGGGAACACCGGGGTTTTGGTGGAAAGAGGAATGCAGGGGACAGCAAAGAAATTTGCTGCTTTGGTGCACGTTCACGGCCTTACACAAGGTGCTGGGGAGGAAAAGGTTTCTCTAATTCAAAAGGGAAATGCTCATCTGAAACAGGAAAATGGAACTTTCTTTTGAGCATTAATATCGGAAAATCACCTCTGCGATGGCTGTACATTGAATCCCTGGGTGTGCAGCAGGGAGAGGATGCTTGGGGAAAAACACCCTGCCACTGCCAAGCTGGCTGACTCAGGACCCCAGGAAAGCCCCGGGGGCTGATGTTGGCACAGGGACAAATGGAGACATGCTGAGGTTTTGGGGGGAAACACTGCTCAGTCAGGGCAATAGCAGACTTGGGGAGTGCCCTACGTGGGAGTCCCGGGTGTGGGAAGAGAAGGTCTAAGATCTACAGCAATGCTGACAACATGCGGGCCACAAACAGCATCACCCAAGGATCAGCCAGGCAATTCAGGTTCATAAAGACAGATCCAGAGATCTGATCGCTTTTTTGGGAAAAAAAAGTGAAATTGTTTCTAAACTAAATATTTCCCTTGAAAGAGGCTGTTTTAAGGTGAGTGGAATGACACAGTGTGACATCCTTTAAAGAGGTAGAGAACATGGGTTTCATCTTACAACTCACATAGTCTTTCTTGGAACAGCACTTTTATGGTTGAAGAGAATTCTCATGAATTTTCTGGTCCAAAAAAGGAGACAAAGATGAAAGGTAGTTATCTCTAGCCCTATAATAGCAAGGGCACTTGCAGAGGCAATACAATGAACACATTATAAACATGGGTGTAGCACAGGCAGAGTTTAGCTCATTGTGTCCTAGCATTTCTAAATATATTTTGTCTTGAGGGAAGAGCGAGGGAGAAGAGAAATGAATATAGGGAAGACGCCCAGTCTTCTGAACAACTGAGTTTTCCATCAAGGCACAAGCCCACGATCTCTGAGGCTGCATCTGTGGGTAGCAGCCAGCTGCTGAAGTCCTCCTGCTGCAGGCAACTATGTTTAGCTTCTCTTAGAAGGTGAAGGAAGCAGGAGAGGAGGGAAAAAAACTTAGTCATCTTCTCCCCTCAGATATTTTGCTGTTCATTTACTTCAGCAGCACATGAAGCACTTAGTCACTCTGTCTCCGACAGGCTTTTTCTATTTTTATTTTTCCAAATCAAAATAAAAAGAGAAAAAAGAGGTCCCTTCTCAAATAAGCATCTAGTGGAGGAAGGCTGGGGGTGTGAGCAGCGGGTGACCAGGACTTCACCCCACAGCTCAGTGGTTGCTGCAAACACCCAGGCGAGTGTTTGCAGAGTGCAGAAGGAGAGAGGGCAGGCACTGCCACTTCCTCTTGCTCAGCAACAGCTCGATGAGCTGCTTCAGCAAGCCAAGGTGCTAAGCATCCTCTGGAGCTGAGATCTGCTTCGTGTGCCCCTACAGGCAGTCGGCACCTGCCCTCACAGTAAAATCAGTGTTCTAACTCACCATTCATGCTCCAGGTGTTTTCCTGCAGCAAGGATTATCTTGCAACCTAAAGCACACATCCAGCTTGGATGCCCTCCATTCTCCAACTCAGAAATACAGTGTCACAGCAGCACTTCCTTTAGGGCTGATTTTAGTAAGCCAGCCACCACAGCTCCTGCATTAGAGTCCTTGAGGATAGAAACTTTTGCCAAAACTGTCTTTGTCCAACAGTTGTAGAACACAGGAAAACTGGTGCCCTTCCTGACTCCTCTGATCCTCAGGAGCACAGAGGGCCCTTGATACCGTCCCTTCCTCCAGTGAGCCTTTTGACTGTGAAATGCAGGCACCAATCCCAAGGTGCACACTGGTGCTGAGATGCAACCTCAAAAGGGAGAGCTCGAACAGCAGCAAGAAACAAAGTGTCTCTGAAGGCGAGAGCAATTTAGAGCTGGGCATTTAGTTTCTCTCCTGCGCACACTATCCTGAAGGGTCTGAGGACAGGGAGGCAATCCCCAAAACTCCCATCATCTCTTCCCCCATCAGATGCAAACCCACTGGCATGGCAGTGAGCCAGTGCATTTTACAACTGACTTAGGATGGGGTTTTTGGAGGGCTCAGAAGGCACCCAGATGGCTCACAGCTTCCTGTTGCTTCAGCTTTACAATACAGCAACATAAATAGATCTTCATTCTTTGTTGACATTTGATGCTGTACAGCAAAACAGGCATTGTTAACCTAAAAATAGGAAATGCTGTGGCAGCTTTGAAGAAATTCAGCGTTTTTCCTGTACTGATGCAAACACAGTGGCGGAGTGCCAGATGCCTCTGTCCTGCTTTGAAGAACGATGAAATTCTTTGCAGCGCTCATAAATCACCGCTTTGTTAGCACCCGGCAAGCTCCAGCGACACCGGCAAACCCTGGTATTTCCTTCTTCTCCCTCGTAAGGGAGGGGGGGATGCTTAGCACTACATTTCATCCCTGGCGGAGATGGACAGCCCCGCGCGCCTATTGCCGAGCGGAGCGCAGGCGGAGGTTGCCAAGGCAGCCGCTGACGCACAGCCGGGCCCCGCTTTTACATTTTTCCATTACACGGTGTTGAAGCTTGCAGAGCAGGAGGTAGCTTTCCTGAGTGAGCAACTGAGAGATCAGCGAGATGGCAGGGCTCTGCAAGGCATGCCATGTGCTACTCACACCACGTTTAAAAGGAGGAGTGCGCGATGCAGCCAGAAAGCCGCCTTGTTCGGAACAAATGAGTGCACGTTTTCGGATCTGGCTTGAAAAGAGGGCACACCTACTACTGCACCTCTCAGAGTGTGGGTATAGAAAAGTCAAGCAGAGCAAGGTGTGGGTGAAGAACCAAAAATTCCTGGCGCCTTTCCCTGTGGAGCAAAGGGGTGACTCCTGGGGGAGGATGAGCTGACACAGTCCGCACTCCAGCGTGTTACACAGGTACCTGGGCATGCTGGGACCAGGGCAATGGGGCTGTACTAGCACGGGCAACACTGCCAGTCCCTTCACTGGGTCCCACCCACAGGGATGCCCATTGCACTGCTGTGCCATCATCCCCCGAGTGACTGAAGGGGGCTGAGCCAGGCCTCTGCCTTGCAACATGGGTGGGGAGCAGCAGCACAGCCTAACCAGCCACAAGAGCAGCTGCTTGCCATACATACGGTCTCTCTCAGCTCCAGGCTTTGGTGACTCTCAGCGTCAGGTCTCTCCAGATGTTCATCTTAGTTCACAGACTGATTTGAACCCTCCTCTCCCACTGCTGAGTGCCAACAGCCACAGGGATAGTCCCTCAATCAGCATCTGGGGGCAGCAGCCTGCCCAGCTTCTGCACAAAGCCAGAGAGAGCTATGTGACACCTCTGGTCACAGCTTATTTACCTCCCACACAGCTGGAAGATGCAGGCCAGGCTTGTGAGGTATTAAATGCCACCAAACACAGTTTTTAACCACCTCAGAGCCTCAGAGATGGGCAACTGGGGAACATCAAGCCATTTTTGGGCATACCTATTTCAGGTACAACTCAAACATTTTGGGTGATGGAGTATGCTTGCTAGAAGTTCAGCTAACTGTTAGACAGTTTTATGCATGGTGTAATTTCATCAGGACAATTCAGGGTCAACATTTTAGGGCCAGTGTTTCCTCTTTGGCTCAGTTATTTTCCTGCGTTCTCAAATCTGTTTTTGTCCTTCCCTGATGTGGGCAGAAGTAGCAATCTCCTCATTCCTTGCAGTGATCTCCTGCCCTGAAGGGTTAATTCCCCCACCACTCTGGGGCACTGTGCAAGTACTGGAGGCTGCAGCCGACTCACAAAGCCACCCCTTTTAGCAGTTTGCTGGCTCACAGTGTGGCAATCCCACACATGGAGTCAGGAACCAGCAGAAATGTGTAAAACTAAAGTATGAGTTCAGTGGTACTGAATCATGGCTTGGGAAACATCCTCTGTTTGAAGGGAAAAAAAAAAGGAAAAATCTCCTATGTGTTTCTAAGCTTTTAAATTGCTCCTATTGTTGATTAGGGATACAAGGAAGCTACAGTCTCACCTACAGGGTGATCACTAGAAGTTCCCCATATCTCCCTTGTAGATTTTCTACATGAAAAACAAGTTCAGCTCTCTACAGAGAAGCACTGAGACCTTCACAATCTTGGAACAAAGGGTACCATGATCAACTCGAAATCAGAAGTTACCTTTTGGAGCTTGTTGCTTTCTGATGACCTTGCTGAGCTCCACTGCTTGGGTCCACTGTTTGGAGCCACTGTTTAGCCTGAGGAGAACAAAACCTTATTTTTTACTGCTAAGTCACAAGTCTGTGCAACAGCGTATAGCTGCCAGGGCCTCCAAGGGATGTAACTGGCCTTACAGAATCCCTGGCCTTACATGGAATGAGGAGGAGAGATTTGCAGAAGATGAGCTGTACTGCTTTGCAAATGTACTATCCCTGGCACATGGCCATCTACTAATAAAAGCAGTATTTGCATTTTTTGAATAAAACCAATTTGGATTCAGTGTTCCTTCACCTGTGCAAACGAGACTCTCTGCATGAAAAACAAGTTAGGAAGCTACTGATGAAAAAGCGGCATTCGCGATGCTACCGCTTCAGGAGCTACTGAAAATGTTTCATGTGGTCCCTCTTAGAGCAGACAAAGTGTTTCAAACCATGGCCACCACAAGACACTCGAGTCCCAGTGACAGCCTCGTCACGGGGGGAGGCTCACACCTCCTCACCAGCGTACGCTGGTAGTACTTGCCTAGGATGGCACAGCTACCTAGGCACACGTCCCAGGACACCACCAGGAGAAGGATCCATATCGAGGGCACGACTGCCACCCCGGGATTCGGTATCGACGGCACGCCATCACTCGCACAACTCTGCACAGGAGCTATGCAAATGTTGTGGCTAAATCTTCTCCATTCCTAATCACAAATGTAATTGTCTATGCAAAGCTGATGTGCCCATGTAGTGACTGCCTGGGCCCCTTGCCTCAGCCTGCTCACCCCTGCGTGAGGGGAAGGCAGGTACCCCCAACACCCATGCTCCAGCTCACGAGGGTAGATGTAAAAATCTCACAAGACCTAAATCTGTTAGTGGTGTTGTCAAGGCACCAGTACTGTGGATGCAGAGAAAGAATAAAAAAATCCATAAATAAAAGTATTTTATCTTGGCTAACATATGCCTATGGAAACAGCAGCACAGGTCTATCCCTCTTACATAGTCACCAGCACAAGTAGACATGGCACAAGTGGAGGGAAGGTGTCCTATTTGACTTAGATTATAAACAACTGTAAGCTTTTAGGGCATTACAGTTAGTGGTTCTGTAATGGAAAAGTTTATATGCTGGAAACAGTGTCTTGTTAATGAGCTAAGGTATTTTTAGTGTTTTTAATAGCCACAGGGTGTTTGAGATACAAACAAAAAATGTGTTGATGAGGTGACTATTTGTGACACCCACTGATGTGCCAGACAAGAACAAAGCATTCTCAAGTCAATGACTGGCATATCCCAGAGAGTGGCTAGATGAAGGGAGGGTAGAAGAGAAGATTTTTATTTTCTGTATAGAGAGGTGGTTAAAAAAAGGATCACTGAAAGCATTTGGAAAGTTTTAGCTGTGGCAGGCAACTAACAAGAGACTCTTTTGGAAGAAGCAGGTCCCATTAAGAGGCTGTTAATTTGAGTTTAAGCAGCTCTAAAGGAAAGGAGCAGAAACACTCACAGAACCAAGGATCTGGACAAAATCAGGAGGGGAGCTGCAGCCGTGTTTCAGCTGCACAGCAATCAGTGCTGGGATTTGGGACTGGCAGCAGAAGCTCACTGTGAGGGCTCTTGGTTTCAAGTGGAAAATTTCAGATGCAGGGGGATGGGTAATGCTCCTGTGGGGCATCATCCTTCACTCCAGAGCACCATTGCTTCCTTGGATGAGAAAGAGGACAATACTAAAAATTATCCACTCCGAGAGTCTGGTCTCAAGAGCTGGATTTTGTGAGTCAGTCCTGGTCCTGTTGAGTCTCCCAGTCCCATTGGAAACTATGAAAAAAACCCACCCTCTCTTGAGACAAGCCTGCCCTTTGTGCACTGGAGATCCTGTTCCAGTGGCGTGGGGCCCTTTGCCACTCCTGTGCTGCTTTGGCCGTGATGGGAAGGCTGTGATTTGGGGGAAGCACCCTGCCCCAGCTGGGAACAGGAGAGCAGCTCCTGAATTGAAGGCAAGTGGTGAATTCACCCTGGATGAGTTTTGCTTTACAGAGCCCTGTTTGAGCAACTTTTCGGAGCCAGCTTTTAAAGCCTGCAACTTTTAAAGCACCCAGGAGCATTGCCTGGCTGTAGTTTAACCTTGTGATAATTTCAACCCATGTAAATGAAAGCCATAGGGGCAACCTGTGCCTTTCAGCCCTGTGAGAGAGCAGCCACACCAGCTGAGCATCCTGTGTCAGCTGAGCATCCCGTGACAGCCAAGCATCCCATGCTCAGGAGCCATTAACACACAGTCAGGGGAAGGAGGACAGAAAGAGATGGAATATAAAGTCCGAACTCAGGGTTGGAGCTTAGACCCTTAGGTAGCTGCATGCTTTGAGAAAGCTGAGAGCTACACACAGTGATAGAGAATTGATACCAGACCTGTGATTACTCACATTAAAATGGCACTTCAAACCCAAGGATTGGTCCCACCATGCACTGTGCTACATCATCTGTGCATATGTGGCCAAAGATATTTTCCTTCCTGACCCATTCCCATCCCACATACACACTGCTTGCTTCTCCCCCTCCTCATTTTCTGCTGGACACACAAAAGAAACTCGACCAGCACCTCACTATGGCCATCTCTTGCAATGGACAGATGGAAGAGCCAGATGCTCCCTGTATCCTGGAGCCCCATGCCCCAGGGCAGCCCTACACAGCCAGAGTGTGATGCTGATGGTGTGCCTGGCAGCCAGCTCCGTCCCTGGTCCACCAGCAGCCAGAATTCGCTGTGCTATCACTTTGGCACACTCCTTCCTTCCTTGGCAAGACGGGCCAGAACTAAACTTTTCCACTGAGATGGGTAAACAAAGACTTTTCTTTTTCCCCCGTAACAAAGTTTAGCCCAGGAAGTCACGTGAGCGCAGCTGCATCCAGCATGTATATCCAAAATGGCTCAAGCTGCTGGCAGAGTATGGATGTACAAAACCTGATACAGGACAAAGCTCTGCCCTGGAAATGCACTTCCACTAATGCGTGGAATTGCACCAGAAACATCCTGTCCTTCCTCACAAAGGCCAAATCTGACCCTTGGCCGGAGTGGATTCCCCTGCCACACACCATATGTCAGGGAGGACACACTGTCACTAAGACTGTCAGAGCCAACCCTATGTCCTGGCTCCCCTCCTAACTCCCCACAACCCCCGAAGCCTCCCCTGAATTGCTGTTGTGTGTTCTCCCAGTGCACAAAAGGCACCCTTGGCAGGACACTGAAATGCAGGTACAGGAATTTTGCTGCTGGAGGAGCCTGGCTGCCCCAGCCAGCCTGGAGACAGAGGCTGGAAAACTACCCCACAAAATATCTGTGCTCTGGAGTATGGAGAAACTATGAGCAGTTTGCCTTAGGGGCAGCAAAAACACAGGGATTTGCTGATGGTCATTTTCTGCTATTAGAGCAATAAATCCATTCAACTGTCAGCCAAAATGCCAGAGAAAAAGAATGTGAGATTAGGGGGAGAAAAAAAAAAAAGGTGTTATTAGTTGAAAATATTTTCCAGCAACTTTTAGAGGCAGTTCTGAGCCCAGCACAAATCCGTCAGAAAACCTGCTACCTCTGAGCCCGTGCCAGGCTACCCCTGTGGCTATTGTGCTTCCCCTGGACTTCCTCACCCTGCACAGAGGTTTACAACCCCCAAAACAATGAGAATTTCATCTGAAGCCCTTGAAGAAGATAGCAAATGTAGACTGTGCCGTTTCCCCTTCCCAGGGAGGAAGGCAGGCTAGGAGGTTCAAGGGCAGCACGATTTGTTAACGGTCTGCAGAATTGGAGTTGTCCCAAACCTGCATTTTGCTTGCTGAAAAATCATTTCTATTAATGCCATTTTACTGCATCCCCACTTATGCACCTTCTCTTACCTCTCTTACCTCTTTGGTGAGCTCTTCTGGATGTTTTCTGACGGAGGACATTGTCCTAGTAACCTCGAACTGACTTGTGGGGGAAATGCAAGGCAAATCGGCCAGGTGAGTAGATCAGTGGTGGCTCAGCTTCTCTTAAAGCTCAATCCCTGCTGCCGCCTCCAAAGGTGCCTTCAGCATGGGCTGCTGACAGCAGACAGGACCCAACATCTTGTGATCCTTGTGATCCTTTTGCTGCTCAGCAGGACGTTTCCAGCCCCTATACTGGGGCTGCCCATTTACAGGCAAGAAGCTCTGCCTCTGTCTTGTTCCCAGTAAAAGCATAGACACGGAGGTGTTTGGCTGGAAAACTGTTAGTAATCCCATTTCCTGGGGATCTGGGGGCTGTTGCCTCAGCTGGAGTCCCCTGCCTCGTGTTGCAATATGCCACGGCTGCCTGGTGGGAGCCAGTAACAGCCAATTCCATCCCCACTCAATTGCTCGCTCCCTATGGAAATGAGCTGTTAGGCCTGCACAACTGGGATGACCGCTCCCAGTTGTGCTGTGCTCTCAGCTTGCAGCCCATTCCCAGTGGATGGGCAGGATCCTCAGCCCAGGTACTTTCCCTGGGTCCAGCAGGCAAGCTGTTCTACTCTGATCCCTCCAGCTGATTTCGGCGGCTGTGACCGGAGCAGGTCACTCAGTGGGTCAGTGCTTGCTCTCAGTGACCGGGAAAGATGGATCAGCACAGCGCAAGGCTATCAAACTGCTCCTTCATGCCAAGCACTCCCAGCTCATGCTCAGAGACACAGAGGTCCCATGCTGAAGTGCTGCCAGACCAGCGGAGTAATCATATCACTAGAAGGGCAGTGGCCCATCTCCCTGTGGAAGAGAGTGACTTTCCAGGACCAGCAGGATGTCCCTGATTGGGGCTGAGCAGAAACTCAGCTGCAGCAGTGAGACTGAGAGGCAGGAGGAGGGCAGGAGCCGGATGCCCTGGCACTGGTGTCCAGAACATGGGGTTGCTGTGGGACAGACAGTCTCGCTGGAGCACAAGGCTTAGGCCAGTGCTCATCTTCAAGAAGATGACACAGAGACAAATGTTTTGCAGGACAGACCCATGACGACTTTCTTAACATGGGACTGGGTTGGACTACCATGACCCATCACTGCTTTCTGAATTCAAGGCCAGGCTGTGCTATCTGACCACATTCATACTGGGGCAGGGCGGAAACTGAAAGCCATGGTGATGACCCAGCTGAGGGGAAAGGAGGAATCAGCTCGACGTGTCGCGATTTCCGCTCAGCCCTGTTGATTCCTGCAGTTACTGAAGTGGCACTATTTGTTGATGTAACAGGGACTGACTCAGTGGGAACAAACCCCGAGGGAAAGGTCCTTCTGAAATATTTGTTCCTACTATTTACTCTGTGGCTTAATCAGACATCTCTACAGAAAAATCAGCAATAACCTCGCCTTGTAATTTACCGACAATGAGGTCACTGGCCCTGATTCACTTACAAGGGGCTTCGTAAGAACCAAAATATTACAACAGAAGAAAGCGTGCCCCCATCTTCCACACCCCAGGACTGCCACCACCTAAAGCATACGTTTTGAATGCCTGAGTCGGAAAACACGTGTTTGTTTTCTTGTCCTGGGACACATCTTCCCCAGCTGCGTAGGGCAAACAGGGAGATATGAGAACACGCACTTTTGCTACAGCTGCATGAAAAGCCAGGTGGTGACGAATTGCAGGTCCATGCCATACAACGTCAAGATGTTCCATCAAACACAAAGCTCTGACAAGGAAATGACAAGATTTGCCTTCATCATTCCACTCTGATGCAAAGCTTCATTTGAACTTTAAGCTTATCTTTGCAATGTTGAGCATGAACATCTGCAATTTCTATGAGATCTAGAGGAAACCTCACAAGAGCAATCTAGCAGAGAGAATTTAGCATAACCACATTTCTAAACTACAGGGCAACCATATTAAATTAGGTTCCTTTCAATGCACACAGAGAAGAAGAACAGGAAAGACAGAGGCCCCAGCAGCTCTAGTTTGAGACTCGTGTTTCATGTAAGCGACATTTTTCCAAAACATAAACTGTAGGTAAAAAGCCTACTCCTAGATTGATTCAACTCTACCATTACTTTAAAAAAGCAGTGCAAAACAACCCACCCTCAAATCAGTCATGAGCAAGTAGAAGGTCACTGGCTTGCTGGGAAAGTCTTTTTCTCCCCACTCCCAGTGCCTCAGTGCCACCCAGCCAGTTATTGAATGCAGGCTTGTAGCTCCCAGGGTCTGGCAATAAAGAATATTTTCAAGGAAAGTGGTTGGGCTGGCAGCTGAGATATCAGCAGATAAATGCACAGAAAAGAAAGTTACAGCTTCCCAGAGGAGCAGCTCTTTAATGTCGTTCCCACCTGACGAGTTTCCCCTATTGCGCAGCTTCCTTGAGGTTTGTCTTAGATTTCTTGATAAGATACTGGGAGTTTGCGTACAGAGGAATTGTCATCCTCAAGAAGAGTAACACACAAGCATTAAAGCCTTTGAAACAGGTTTTTCAGATTCACACAAGTGTTTCTCTCTACAGTTCATTACACACAGTGAGTAGATTCATAAGTTTAGGCACCTATGCAGTGTCTTCATGCTGCTACAACGGCACTGTGTAGATTTCCTAAACTCATTGAGTGTCCACTGATCCTCTCTGGGCTGTGGGACACAAACAAGGCTGCGGGGACCTATAGGAGCCCAAACCTCCACCCCTGCCCCTAGGTGTAGGGGAGGGCACATGGGTAAGACTGTGAGCCAGCCACAAGTGCTGCAGCCCATGTGGAAGGAGGCAGTCCTGATTTGCCAGGTGCCTGCTGATCCCTGCCACCTCCCTCTGCCCCATTTTGCTCTGGCAGAGCAGCCCATGTGCAGGACTCCTTCACAGCTGAGACAGCTGCTACAGCTGGCACAGAGACCCTGGACCTAAGCGCTGGAGATGTGCAGGGCCACTCATCCAACGAAACCCAGAGGCGGATTTTCCATCTGTGTTTCTGGGTGGTGCCCCACAAGAAACAGGGAAGGCGTTGCAAAGTCATTTTAATCTGGTAAGCCTTGCCCCTACCTGATCTCATTAATCAATTCCTCTCAGAGAGAGGCAGTAATTTCAATGGTATGCTGCCAAACTCCCTCCTCCTCCACTCCTCCAGTGATCCAAAGGTGCTTTACATACCACAGCACTTGTGCCTGGATCAACAGGCAGAGCATCTGCCTTCTGCTCTCCACTCCACCAGTAAATCCAGTATTTTGCACCCTACACACTCACACTTGTAGGTCCAAGCAGCGAACTTTTCAGTTTTAGCTTGATTCATCCTTTCTGCATAATTTCTCCCCAGACTTGCCCATTAAAGCTGAGGCCTCTTGTGCGACAGGACATAAAGCTCCATCTCCAGCAACAGCCCCTCCATTTCACAGGCTAAGGCAGCCCCCCCTCCCAGCAGGTTACTCGTGTTTTCCTAGGAAACGTGGCAAGCACTGATCCCTTTGTTTTCCTACAACTTCTGAAGAAAAGATTGCACGCAGCATTTGTCACCCCCTGATGACAACGTTCATTTCTTCATCCCCACGGGACGCGGTTCTATGGACTCTGTCACCGCCGGAGCGGAGCGGAGGAGCGGGCAGGGGGAACACAGCCCTTCCCAGCGAGCCGTGGCATCAGCTCGTGAACCGTGCCAGGGTGTTTCTGATGGGCTGCCCTGTTTCTGACAGCAGACACCGAGCGCTCGGGAGCTGAGTGGCGACTGAGATGAGGCAAATTTCCCTTGTCACTGCCAGCACTTGTGGGGGTGGCTGTGGCACGCCAAACAGGCAGCATCAGGTACCAGGAAAGCACGAGCAACAAAGGGCCTGTGTGTTCCAGCACAGAGTGGTGAGGGGTGAGGGAAAAGGGTGGGATGTGAGGAAGAGGAAGAGGGAAGGCAGAGAAGCTCTTGCTTGCTGGGCTGCAGAGCTGAGCACTGCCCTGCTTCTTCCCCACCACTTAACCCCAAAAATCCTCGCACTGCCAAAACAGCTTCTTACAGCAGCAGTTCAGTGAATCTCAAGCTGTCCTTGAGAACAAAAAATCTCTCTGCAGCTCAATCCGGTAAAATCTAAGTTGCGGGGTGGAGGGGCTGTGGGACACCATTCTGAGGATGTAAGTGGGTTAGGCAAAAAGAACCCCAAATCTAAAGTCTAATAGCATTTCATAGAAACACCACAGCTTGCATTCAGAGACTGCTCAAATATTCCCTGTTGTGATGGAAGGCCTTTTATCACAAGTCAAATCAAGTAAATGACTTCTCCTCCTTATTCATTAAAACATTCTCTGCACCTGCCTATAGCCAGTGGCCCATAATTTGCCTGACACAAAACACTGTGCTGCCACAGGAATAAGCATTCTCAAATCCCTCATTTCCAGAGACTGGAGGCACTTGACACCCTCCCCCATCACCCTGCTATGCAGCCACTTCATCCACGCCAACGTCCCCCTGTTCCCATCTCTCTGCCACAGAAAATCAGCCGTGCCTCAAACTGTCCAAGCACCTGTCACTCCTCCCTGCCTGCCCCCACAACCCTACCTGTGACAGGAATTCCCACAACAGTCCATCATCGTTGGCTGGCCGCGGGCACCCCTGCATCGCAATCCCGCGGGAAAGGCTCTTCCGCGCACACGCTGGCAGCCCGAGACTCGGAGAGCTCCGGGAGAGGCAGTGCCCAAAACTCTAAGTGCTCCCCTGCCTCATGTTTCGCTCCTCAGGCTCTGACGCCAGGTCTCTGCTGTGCCCAGGAGCCTTTATAATTCGCACGTGGGGATTCCTTAAGCTAGAGGCAGTTTTCCCAGAGGTTTCCCGGATCTCCTGTGCAAGGCTATTGCCATAAATCAATTGGATTGCTTAGTCACCTCTGTTTGTCCAGTCAGTGCCAAGGCAGACCTGCTATTTTCACAGCATGTACTGTACTGTAAGGAGCCAGTTCCTGTAAATTAGATGCACCACTGCAAACTGAATCGCATATTGTTTTCTACATCGACTTGTTTTCTGCTGGCCTGGAAGAAACATACTTTACAGCCATAAATAAGACAGAGAACAAAAAAGAGTTACAGAGTCATGTTAAAGGTTGCCTGACAGAGGGCCATGTGTGCCTGGGAGACTGCGGTGTGACTCCAAGGGCCGAGGAGTGAGGAAAGGGGAGCTCTGAAAAGTGCTCTGTGCTCTGGCAGGC
Source organism: Tichodroma muraria (assembly GCA_013390105.1). Taxonomy (NCBI): domain Eukaryota; kingdom Metazoa; phylum Chordata; class Aves; order Passeriformes; family Sittidae; genus Tichodroma; species Tichodroma muraria. The sequence goes on along the minus strand of WAAG01059270.1, from coordinate 44,610 downwards.
ACTGGATATGCTCACTGAAGCCAGAGCTTTTCCCTGAGGGCCACTGAAGTGTGGAGGGCCAAGACCATTCATGCAGTGTTTACGAGCATGAAGCACTGTCTGAACCAAAAGCTGCACTTCAGCCTTGCCAGCCTCAAAATGGGCTACAAACCAGAGTAAGTGGGTGCTTAAGGTAAGGCTGACCTCTCTGCCAAGCCTTCCTCACTTCTAAAATGGAACACTCAAGGATGCCTGTGGCATGATTATTCCCACACAGATGTGAGCCCTGGAAGCAAGACAGCATTTGCTGTCCCCAGCCAGGCGGCTGCACCCCACAACTCCTAACAAATAGCCCCCATGTCTGCCTCTGGGACAGCCACAAATGTGCTCACAAAACCAAGGGCAGAGAGCTTGGTGGGTGTCATATCAACAAAAGTACAGAGAGGCTCAAATCAGCTGGCAGAAGTTGCTGGAAAGCTCTACTTTCATTGCCCCTCACTTTATTCCTCCACAGGGTTTCTCAAAAAGGAGGGGAGCTTCTCCAGTACTTGAAGTCACTGTGGGGCACACCCACCTCTTAACTTATCTGGATAAAAAAATTGTGTCCAGCTCTTTTCTGTTGGAAAGGTTTGTATTTCAGTTCTCCTTACCATATTGATTATAAAATCCAACTTTTGACTTGTGTGATGTATTAAATACAAAATATTTATAAATCTGGAAAGCCTGTGTCAGAGGAGGAGAACTAATCAGGAAAGACTGTGTACTAATGCTGAGATAATGTTCAAAGTAAACAGGAATTGGGGCCTATTTGTGGTACATCCTGTACAATAAAAGAGATTAAAAGATGATGTATATTACCACCAAGACCTTATAGTATAATGTGCAACTTCTAATAAAACTTTCTGCATTTCAGAGGCAGATTGTCTAAATCCTGAGAGAGGCAAGTCACTGATGATGGCTACAGGCAGAAGTGACAAGTGGTCTGCTTCCACCAATGGAGTTTCATAAGAAGGAGCTTTCATAAGAAGGTTGCAGAGCTCTCAGGAGACTGCCCAGAAAGTCAGTGCTGCCAGTCTCCCTCTGGATTTGGTGCCTGGATTTAATAGCATTGACTTGCCAGGAAAAGAAGGCAATGAGAGTAATTAAGGAAAAAATAGAGAAGGGAAAAGCACAACAAGAATTAGTACAATGCTCAGGAAAAAAAATCCAAATTAATGGAAGAAGTGCTAGGTCCCTGGTAGTAGCAACCACACTCAGCAGCCAAGACCCAACACATCTGTCCCTGGGGCAATTTCTTTTTCTTTGGCATCATGATGGAGTAGGGGCACTGGGAGGCTGGCATGCCCATCCCTTCTGGTGACAGTGCAGCAGGTGAAGCTGGGCCAGATCAGATCCACACTGTGGCTCTTCTTAGCAGAGCCCCAGTTCCACCACAGCTGCTGCCTGGCTGCTCCCATCCCCAGCTGCCAACACAGGGTTATGTCCCAGCCGTGTCCCTTGCTCCCCCAGAAGGGCCCAAAAGTCACAGCCAGGCTGCCACAACTGCTGCTGAAGCTGCCACAGGAACAGGGACAACAACACAGGGAGAAGGCCACAGAAATTCAGACCTGCCATACCCTCCAAAGGATGAAGCTGTTCCCACCCCAGGCTGCCTTCAATGCACAGCTGATATGTAGACACCTGGCTTCTCCTACCCAGATGCTTGATGAAAACATGATGAAAACCTCATCAGGTTGTAATGCCAGCTTTGGGAACAGTGTCCAGAGAACCTAGGCAGAGACTTCTTGCTGATAACAGAGAAACCCAGGGCAGATGCTCACAGTGCAGGACGTTCCTTGCTAAGGGAGGTACTGTAGGTCCAGCCTAGCAGCCTGAACTCCCCCAGACAGGTGCCTGCAACAGAGAGTCCCTGTGGCCCCAGCATGCCATCCTTCCCCAGGCTGTGGTGAGACATGAAGCAGAAGTCTGAAAAGAAGCACTGGTCTGAAATGAAGTGGCGGTGCAGGGCACACTGCCTCGCTCAGGGGTTTGTAACAAGTGCCACTCTTAGACCTCTGCTCATGACCACCCTTCTTAATGAGCAGGCTCTTTGTGACAGGTTTTATTGGCGAGAGTCACAGAGGTGGGTTTAAAGATTCACCAGCTCTTTTTCATTCCCCACGCCACATAAACAGCATGTTCCTATTCTGACTTCAACTATTACAGCAACTAGGAATGTTTGTGAGTTCTGTGAAACTAAAAGTAAAAGAACCTTCATATTGGACAAAATCACAAAGGACTTCTTTTTAACAGTCCTTTATATTGAAAAAAACCCACTTAAATTTCAGTGAGAGCATTGCTTTCCAGTAAGAACGGAGGCAAAATTGAAAGAAGTTTTGGAGTTGGGTCCACAGGGTGTAAATAAGATTGAGGCACTTGTCAATGCATGGGTGGAAGCGTTCACACCACAGAGCAGGAGCTGAGAGGGGAGTATGTCACTTCTGGTCGCTCAGATCCAAGAGCCCCTGTCCCCATTCACACCCTGCACCACAGCACAAAGGACATGTAAACCCCCTCCTCAAATCACGTTCTTCCCCTCAGACAAAATGCTCACATGCTTAGCTCTGAAGGTCCAAGCACTGGCAGTGACAGTGGCCTCTGCATGCACAGATGTGCTGCCTCTGTGCTCATGTGTGCTGTGGCATATGTGTCAGCAAGTTATTCCTGCCATCCCTGTGGCTGAAGCACACTGAGCAGGTGCGTGGCAAAAGCAACACCATGCTGAGGAACACCACAACAGAATGCGAGGTCTCTCTGGGGTCCGGGTGTGTATCCCTGAGTGTGCACGCTTGTGCTCCAGCTCCTCCCCAAGCCACTCACAATTAACCTCCCAAGGTCTCTTCCACCTGCATGCTACTGCACCTCAGGCCAGCTGAAAAGGGTTGCAAGAGAAGTGCAAATCTGAGAGGAAACCCGTAGGCCCTTGTTTGAGGGCAGAAAAGAGAGATGTTTTTATCGGTGCTAACCTGCTCACCTTGGCAACCCGCCACCAGAAGAAGGAAACATACTACTTCTCTCTTCTTTTATGAGAGGTTAAGGACTCCCCTCAGCGTGAGGCCGTGTACATCTCTGCGGTCAGGCACCCTTGTAGCATCTGCTTTTATGTCCAACCTCATCTCTCTGCCCCTTCAGCAGTTACTTTGGGAGGTGAGCCTTGAAAAAGAAGACCCAGCACTAACCAAATTATGGATTATTAACATTCACAGAGCTAATCATTGGAAGGAGTTGTACAGACCCCTGACTGAAAGGGATGAAACTCCCACGGGATTAGATGTGGTGCTTCTTTGCAGAGCAGGGCCTGGGGTGCCTAACCCATCTGCAAACAGCCAGGCATCAGAGACAATTTCTGTTGTCCTGTGCTGGCTGTGTGCAGGCAGTGTAACCTGGGTGGAAGATGGCAGAGCTCCCAGCCTGATGGGATGGTAAAAAGAGACACTCCCACCACTTGGAGGAAAAAACCCAGTGCAGGAGGAGTGGGGAATTTCTGTGGAAATTCTGCCACACACCAAAATTCCAAGACTGTCAGCTGGCAGAGTCAGAGGGTCCACCAGTAGGAACATGTTTTGCTGGACCAAGGAGGAAAAAGAAAATCACTTGCCTGAACAGAGGAGAGGCAAAGGAAAGTCCAAGAACTGTAAGAGCATCCCCTCCCACGGGGCCATATAGCCTAATGGCACATAACACATAGCAGCATCCAACAGGACTGCCTGGACTACCCAGATCCACAAAATATGGTAATGAACAACAGTGAACACAGAGGTCTCAGATGGCAGGTGGTGCAGTCCCAGTAAAGCCTTCCCCCCGTAAATAATGATTCATGTTGATCCCCAAGATGCCTTGGGACTGCAAGCTGGCTGCTGTCTCCAGCCCATCAGCTCCCTGTTGTGGTGCTGGTGCATCAGTTTCTCCCTTCAAAGTGTCTCATGCCAATCACCCAGCTGTACCTGCCAATCCAGCTTTTTCCAGGCCAACCACATGAACCACACAGGCTGTGGATGGGAAGCCGGGGAACAGCTCCAGCACTTCAACTCCAACTGCACAGCTCCTGTATGAGGGAATATGATGGACCAGCTACTGCCTGGAATCATGCTGATGTGCCTCAGACCTATCCCAAACAACATCCTTCTCTCAGTCGTGAGACCTTCCTGGCAGCCAGGTCCAACTGAGTTTCATAAAAACTCCACAGCAACCCCTGGGTCTGCTGGTGATGCTCCAGCACAGCTTCGCTCCTGACACGGAGCAGGACTGAAGTCCCTGTGCTGAAAGGGCAAACACACAGCCATACACAAACCACGTGCAGACCAGAGCTGCTCACTCTCTAAGCAATGCTCATGTAGCATGCAGAAACCTGGGGGAGCCCTATGGTCCTAAACACTTCACTCCTTGCTTAAACAAATATAATCTAAAACCACCGACTGAAGAAACGGTACCTTCTTCCCCTCCCTAGATAAAAAATTCAGCTGCATACCTTGAACCAAGTATCCTATTGTCTTGTTTTTCCACAATTCTCTTCATTGTCTGTTACAATAAAGCATCTCAAGCAGCACTACCCCTCAGACTAAAACTGCAGGAAAAGGGTAGGGCTTTGTAACAGAGCTCAAACTGTGTGTAACCCTTTGAGGTGGCAGCCAGATCCTCAGCTGGTGTAAACGTGAGAGCTGGGCTGAAGCTAAGACAGCTCGGAGACTTCACAGCAGGGGAAGAAGTTGCCTACCAAGTCCATCAGTGCAAGATGCTCAGGGATCTCCCTGCACCCTCTGAGCAACAGCCACTTGGGATCACTGCAAGCTTTGCACGGCATATGCTGGCAGTTCACACCGACTCAGGGGAAAAACACACCCTTTTGGGTCCTGCTCCTGAGGTGCCTGAGACTGACACTAGGCTAGTGCAATTCCGTGTAATGGACCTAGGGCTCATCATTTGTGATGTGAGGTCTAAGGAGCTACAAAACCTAAGGCTTTCACTGTCTCAGGTGCTGCATTTAATAGGAAACTGGGCAAATGCTTTTACTCGGAGGCCCAGCTACGAAGGCAGCAGAGCCTGCATGGTCCAAATCACAGCAAGTGCATTCCAGGTGTTTGCTCTCAGCTGTGCCCATTTCACAGGAACATGAAGAAGATGAACCAACATGAGGAGCTGCCCTCCTGTTTGGAGCACAGCCTTTCACCACCTCAGAAAGCTGTGGGCCTTTGCCATGGGCCAGGCAGTGCCTCTGCAGCCCCCTCTCCATTGCAGACAGCCGCAGCCCATCGGCCAGGGAGGCTGCAGTGCAAAAATCCCTTCCCGTTCCTTCCAATGTTCAGCTTATGGTCACTGCTGGAATCCCACATTTGGCTGCCTATCCCAGCCTGCAAAGCTGCAATCAGGTGGCTGGGGTGCTCCCCCAGCCCTTTCTCCCTTTGGCACAGGTGGGCTCAGAGCATCCCACAGCAGGGAGTTCCCCAGGGTGGCTAATTTCTTCTCCAAGTCTGTGTGCATATCCTCGCAATTTCATCTCACAAAGTGTATATCGATTTGCCAGACAGGCTAGAGTAGAAAGGAATGAATGGAAGAGTTTTCGCAGTGATCTTAGGTATTTCACTTGAAACCCATTAGTTTGCAGGCTAAATAATTCCATATATAAACTTTGTCGGTCTCCTTACTCAGTTTTCTTCACCAAGACCTTTTCACTTTCAGCTGACGGGCGACGGAGGAAGGCAAGAAGTAATGTTTCACACAGACTTCTTAACAAAATAATCTGGAAACTATTACAGTAATGTGAAACTGCCTTATTGGGTTTTTACTGATCCCCTCTGAACAGGTTTCAAGAATTATTGGGGTGATTATCGAAGTGAGACAACATGTTTCAACAGCTAACATGAATGCGGAAAGAGAAATGTGCTGCTCCTCTGGGCATTACCAGCAAGTGATCTCAAGGCACACACCTACCCTTAGAAACCTTTGTGTTCTGAGACCCCAGGACACGGAAGAAAATAAAAGCAGGGAGAAGGGGGAAGGGAGGTTTTACAAAATTAATTGCACAAAAAGAAGACTTTCTAACCCACCTGCTGCCTAAGAATGAACTCTGCACCTTACTAGTATTGGTTCTAACAAATACATGTTTTTTCTTGACTTGTAAGATTAAGAGCTTCCCTGGAAAACCACTCAGGGGGCATAAATACTGAGAATGTGTGACTTGGGGATCCAAGCCGCTCTAAGTGCTTTTGCAGGCAGAGGAAATGCGCAGCATGAGAATGAGCAGCCTCCAATGAAGGACCAAGTGAAAGAGGAGTTCAATTACGACTAATCAGACCCAGGCACTAAAGGCGTTTGTCCAACATCACCCTCATTAGATTAAAACTCTGCTCTCTTCCACAGTGGAAACTGTTAAATGAGCTCAGGTCATACCAGAGCCTCACGACCTCCAGGAGCATGCTGCCACTTCTAGGTGCAGAGAGACATTCCCAGCTTTTCCTAGAAATAACCTTGAGCTACTCAGTCAAACTGTGCCATCCTCTTGTTGTCCATCCTTTGGGGACATTTTCTGCCAAGGATGTGCCTGTGCATGTTAATTGCACAGAGAGTTTTAAAGATGAGGCAGGGCACCTGCAGACCTAGTTTGGAGATGAGGACACGTGCAGGGACTGGAACAAGGAAGGAGAGCAGGGCTGCAGGGAGCTGGCTGGGGCAGCCAGAGGACATCACCAATACAGAGAGGCTCCAGATCCATCCCTGAGGGATCCCATTAAATAACTGCATCTCCCTGGGCTTCTCTTGGCACATCCCATGAGTGTCACCACAGAGATGTGGTTATTCTTTTCCAACCAATCCTCTCACCAGGGGAAAGAAATTGTCTCTCCTTCAGAACAGTCGGCAAGGTGGCATGGAGCAAATGGCACCATTGGGAACTGGAACTTTTTTTCTTCCCTGTCGCACCGGTGCCTCCCGGTGTGAGTAAAACCAAAGTAAGCCTGGCAGAGGCAGCCAGGAGAGCTGAGATAAAACCAGGCAGCCCCTTCCACAATGAAGCAGAGAGTGATGGGGTCAGCAGCAGCACTCCCTAAAAATGCTCTTTTGTTTTTGTCTCCTAAAAACATCTCCCTGCTCTTTCTTGAGGTTCTTAGGAATGATATACAATAAAAACTGCAGATACCTGAGGACTACATCCCGCTCCAGCATCAGAGCTCAATTTTTCAGTGTATGAGATGCACAGAAGATGTGAGACATGAACATTGCAGACAGGTTTGTGCTGGTGTCCACATGTGCAACTGATGTGCACAAGCCCTGAAACTGGGCACACACCTCCTGCGTGCACATGCATGGAGGAGACATGAACAAACCCAGCCAGATACCATGAGATTGTTTGTATTCATTTACTGTAACATTTTGTCCTCTGGACTGAAATTCATCTCACCTATTTTTAGACATGTTCAATGTAGATGACTGCATCTATCCTAGTTAACTCCTTTTACAGTCACAGGGCTGCTCAGCCTCAGCTCCTCTCATGCTGTGCAGGCAGGTCACATACAGTGTGTTCTGCAGGGGCCTGTTTCTCCCCACAAAGGGAGGCTGGCTCAGATCTAGCTATTTGCCATAAATCCCACCCCAGCCGTCCATCATTAAGTACTTTTAAAGTCTTGTTATCCAAGCTCTCCTCTCTTCCCTCTGAGTTTCCATGTCAGCCTTGCATGAAGCTTTCTTCCACTACTTTTTCACAATGCAACTTTTCACATTATTTTCCCCTCCACTTTGCTCCTTTTCCATCTCCTGATCAGATTTTGCACTCAGTTTCTTCCAAACTTCCAGTTCTGCCTCCACCCCATAGCACGCAGCTCTCCTCCCGCTCTTCGGCCATCACCCAGAACCCAACACAGTTGGACACAACTCCAAGTAAAAGCGGCTCCATCGACCTCTGCCCTCATCCTCACGGGACGCTGCTCCACCACAGCTCTACCACCCCTGCACCCCACCGTGGAGTGCCCACGCACTTCCCCTCGCCCCCATGCCCACCACCAGTGCCCCCGGGGCTGTCCCCACGTCCCCCGCTCACCCCCACGGGCTCACCCCACACAGCTCCAGGCGGCCATCCCAGCTGTGCCCGGCCTCCCCCGGGTGCCGCTCCGCTCTGCGCACAGTGGGACGCCGCAAGGACGCCTACGATTTACACGTGGCTAGAGCAGATTCCCAGATGGCTTCAGAGCTTCCCTTGTATTCTCTTTAGTCTTCCTGGCCCCCGTGGTCATTTCCCTTTTCCACCTGCCTTTCCCCTTCCTGCCCGCCTTATCTCTCTCTCCTGGCCCGGCTCTCCCACGCCGCGCCTCTCCCGGCCCACAGCCGCCCCATCCCGCTGGCCGTGGGCACCCCCGGGCACCCCTCGATCCCTGCACTCACGGCATGGTCCCCACTCCGCGGCTCGCGCCGGCCTGCGCCTGGCTGCGACGTGAGCGGCGCAAGAGGAGGACAGCTGAAAAGACAATCAGCGAAAAACCAGGGAGAGCCTGCAGCTCAACTTGACAGAATCCTGGAGAAAATAGTGTCACGAAGGAATCGTGCTCTAGTTCCAGCTGGAGCACGTGATGGGACCGAAAAACCTTTGTATGCCTCTGTGAGATCAACTAAAGGCAGAAAAAAGTGACATGATGGCAAAGGAGAGAGGTGAAATGTAGGACTAAGGGGAGGAAAGAGAAAAAAGAAAAAAGTAAACAGGAAAAACCAGGTAGATTCTTAGAGCCATTTCACATGTTCTTTTGAAAGTTGCACTTCCTTTGAATTATCTGTGCTGGAGATATTTTCAACCCAGCTCCACTTCCCTTGAAAGATTCATTTGGCATGCATTCAGTTCTCAGATGAACTCGAAAGAAACATGAAAAGAAGCTGCAAGTGTCACTAAAATGAAGGATCAGCCTCAATTCTGAGACTGACAACTGTACATCTTCCTCCTCGATAGCAAAATGTTGTCTCTTATCGTCTCCCTCGCTCCTCACCTACTCTTACCTCTCCATGCCCAACCCCCAAAAAAAGCAAGTTTACTTTTCCTCCAAACAACATGGCAGGTATCTCAAAATTATGTAGGATCCTGACCAAATTATCTCTTAACTCATCTGGAATCTGATATAAGGACACCAAGGGAAAGCTTTCTGCTTCACCCCTGGGTGCACATTATGTACATCATCAAAAAGAAATGTTCTGTTTGCTTACAGAAAGAGCAGTAGTAACTTAAGTCCCCTTGGCATGAACAACAGCCCTGACCTAGGAAGAGAAACTGCAGTAATTTCAAAATTGTTGACTGCACTTTCACAGAGTGTACTCAAACCGCTTTTTCCATTGATCTAACGACCCTGGTTACCCAAACAGCTCCTCAGCCTACTTCCTGTTCTGCTGGAGAGCTCAGCAGCCCTGCTAAGAAACAGAGGGAAAAAAACCCCAAAATCTAACTTTATTCTGAGGTCATCAGAAATAGCTGTGGTGGATGGTTCCTATTTTTGTTCCAAAAATGTATTTATAACTTTACTGCCATCAGAGGGCCACAGCAATGTGACCTGTCCTGCTCCCTGTGATGCCAGTTCAGCACAGTTGGTGAGCTGAGCCCAGGTACCACTGCCAACAGGTCCACATCTCCGAGCACAGGGGAAACTTTGTCTTTGTGCCACACTTCGTTGCTGGTCTCCCCTTGCTGTGATTTCAGATCCCTTGAAGGAGCCAGATGGGAGGGGGATTTTGCAATGTGGGCAGCTGTCCACGGTCTAGCCATTCATGCATTTAACCCAGTCATTTGTGGTTTGTGTTATTCTTACTCTGGATTAAATTTACCCATTGTTCAAACCCACCAGACTCAATAGAGATACAACAGAGGCGACTTGGCCCAATCTGATTCCATTCTTGCAGCTAAAATGAAGCGACATTCTAGAGTGCTGAGTCTTCTCCATAGAGGTGACAGGGAAGTGTAGTTCAAGTTTGCTGACCCTGGTTCCTGCAGTAGCAAAAGAAGACAGCAAGGGACCAGCAGACAGCAGCAAATAAACTCTTTATGGTGAGATCAGCTGGAGCTGCCACTGCAAAATCTGCCACTGAACCTGCACCTGGAGTCTCACGTGCTTTTCCAGAAGCCACAGGATATTCTTTAGATTAGTGGTGAAAACTGTGGCTTACCATCACCCAACACGAAAATTAAAATGTCTTAGGGGTTTAAAGGGATTAACAGGTATTTTCCAAAGTATTCTGTCTTTGGAGAATTTACTCCCCAAAGTTCTTACACTCACTGAGACATTAAGTGCCATCACATTGTTAGTGTTTCCTGCGCCAGAGCTTGTTTCTCAAATCCCCACTAGCTTCAATAAACACTGACACCAAGCAATAACATTCAGTATGTGTGTTGCAATGTGTGCTATGTTACAGCTGGCCATGCTGTCTAAAACTGACTTGCAACTTAATTCCCAAGCAACTTCACTGCGCAGTATATGGAAAATGTTGCTGTTATGCAAACCTCTGTTTTCTGACAATAGCCAGTAAAGCCGCTTTCCTCTCTCAATTTTACATCCTGGAAATATTCTGTTTGTTATGCCATCAGTAGTTCTAGCTAGATTTCCAAAGGCAACTGCTCTCCAGAAGACCATCTGCATGTTGTATGCAACCTTCAGAACTGCCCTCCCGGTGTGATTTCACTGAAGTCAACCCTGCAAATGGAGCACCTGGGAACAGCCCACCAGCTGGAATGCGACACACACAACGTCCAGGCCTTTGCTGTGAGAATTAATTCCCTTTAAACATGTAATAGTTCTAAGGGCACGTTAAAAAGAAGAATATACTTGCCTTCTTCCCCCTGGGGGAGCAAAGACATATCCCCATCAGCTGGAAAGGGGAAAAATGAACACTGCAGCATCTTAATTCAAGAGGCAAACTAGGGAACATGTCAGCGTATGTGATGAGAGTAAATTGAAATCCAAATACCATTAGAGCTGCTAGAGAATGCTTGGCATCACTTCACACAGCACCCCTGCACCATTCAATGACAAGGTGGCTTGGGATGGTTCAACAACCCTGCCTGGTATTTTCTGGGACCTATCACAGCCTAAGATTCCTTGTCGAAAGATGCATACAACCTTCCACAGATCATCCAAACGCAGTTGCTCAGTTCGAAAGTCACTGCCTCCTCACTTTAATGCAATCAAAGCTGTACTCCCATCTCCTGGCAGCTCCTTGTGTCAAAGACCCGTGAATCACTTCTGCAAGTAGAAAAAGTAATTAGTTTTGAAATTGTGTTTTACATAAACTATCGACAGGGAAGGAGCGTGGGCCCTCTTGTGCCCTTTGTACGGTCCTTGCTCTTCAGTGACCGCCTGTGTCTCTCCCTGCACCACTGCCTCTGGATTCAGCTGGGGGAGAGAGAGGACTTTGAGTTTTGGTGGGGATGCAAGAGTCAAACGCCACCTGCTCTCCCAGGCCTCACGACACGCATACAAACAGGAAGGCAGATTTTGCTTTAGCTGTGTATGGGCTTTTTGTTTCAGCTGGGGCGGGGAGGGAGCACTGGCGTTCTCCGATTGTTCCAGGAAAGCCGAATCGGCTTACACGCTCTGCCCTCCTGGCCTTTCTTTCCATTCAGCCCCATTCTCGACCCAGAGAAGCAGCTCTTTCAACAGTCCCTTTGCCCACTCCTGCAGTTTTAACGTGAGCTTTGCCTTGTTCTCACAGCCCCCAGCTCTTGCAGTCATCGGGTGGATGAGACTCTGAGTTTTGTGTTTTTTTTAAAAAAAAGTATATTTCTAGGCTTCTGCCTTGCAGAGAGCAGATTGACAAATTGTCCTGAGTGTGACTTATAGGCATAGAAACCAGGAAAACAATCGACTAAGCCCAGCACTTCCAAAAAAATGGAAACTCTTGGCAGTTTTAAGGCAATCCTCACTGTTTTCTGGAAGAGCTTGAGTTGGCGATGTTTAAACAGTGAATGCATGGTCGAGGGAACTGCATTGCTGATGCACTCATTGGCCTTGACTCCTCATCCTGCTACAGGCATGGATCCCTGCCCTCTCCACTGCTCGGGGACCCCGAGTCAACACAGAAAGTATCAGAGCCATCCCAGCAGGGAGCACAGCCTGCTCTGATGCTCAGCCACTGCTAGCCCCTCTCCTCTATCATAAAAGCATCCATATCCTGTCCACACTATGAGACCCATCTTTCAGTAACACCCAGATTACAGCGGGCCAGAAAGATGCTTACAAACCTGCCTGTTTCAGGTGAAACCCAGGATTTTCCCATGAATGGAAAAGGTCTTTCCTATGGCCCCTGCCCTAAACGGGCTGATGTTAAGAAGTTTGCCATCTCACCTGTAGCATCTATTCTCTTCCTCTTTCGTGCCTGAACCCTCCCAAGGCACAGAGAAGAGGGGCTCAGGAGACAATGAAGGTAAATCTCAGCAAAGGAGGCTCCACTCAGTCACCAAGGGATGAGGAAATGGCAGAATGTGTGTCAGCCAGGCAGAAAACACAGCTAGGAACAGTAAACTCGACTATGGCTCATTGTACAGCAAACGCGCGTGTTCCTTCCCCTCTGCCCAGGGAAACTCTGCGGCACGTTTTGGCTACAGCAAAGTGATTACCAGCTATTTGCTCATTTTCCTTTAATGAATCAGTTGAATGAGACCAGTGTGAGTGCCGGGGAAGTGAAAGTCTGTCATTCAGCTGTCTGCAAACTCCGGCTCCTCTGAAGATTTCTAGATCAGATTTCAGGAGTTTGGGTTATTTTTCTAAATGAGGTTCGACACTGCATCTTCTGGGGAAGATGCCAGTTATGAACAAAATCTACAGCTCTTATTAATTTGATACCACAGGTTTCAGTCTGAATCACAGCAATGTGTGGTTGACCTCAGAATAAACTAAAGTACTTGCTCCATGGCATTAGACTTAAGGGATGGCCAGCATGGGAGCTGGATTTATTTTTTAACACCAGAGCTCAATAAAAAACTAGGGGAGAGGAGATGTTCAGATTGGGCTGGACACAGCTAAGATCATGGGGCTGTGAAAGGAAAACTCCATAATGTCTCATCTGGAGCCAAAGCAAAAGGAGGTGTTTCATTTCGGGTTATGAAAGTCCTAAAAACCTTTTCTCATCTCTTCTTTCAATGTGTTTCACTGGTGAGGTCAACTTTTAAGTGAAAAATCCCATTTTGAATCAAATCTACATTTCAAATACTTGCAAAATATAAACAAACCATCCCCAAAATGAAACAGTTCATTCTGAAAGTGTCAGAATGACATGCACTGCTATTTTTAACATCTCTCCATCTTCCCCCACCTCTGTATTTTTTTCTAAGCCAGAACTATTCAGAAAATGTGTTTGAATTTGTGAATCATTTTGACTCCCCCTCTCCCCTGACATTTGCTGGAAAATCTGTTCTCTGCCAAAAAACTGTTCTTCCAGATCCAGCCAGCTCCTACAGTCTCCTGTCCTGCCAGGGTTTGTCTGGACGGGTCTGAGGCTCTGCCTGCCCTGGGGACATAGCACGGATGGCCCAGAGGAAGAACGGGCCAGGAGGGCAAACCTCAGCCTCCGTCCAGGCAGTGATGGGCTCTGAAAAAGCTCTGAGCCACCCTCTCTTGAGACTGGACAGGGAGTCGGACTCCAACAGAGGCCACCACACAGAAGGAGCTCCTCATCAGGCTGTGGCTTCCAGTTCTCTTGGAAAAATCTTGCATTCAAAGCTAGGCCCTTGAAGGTTAAGCGGATGTACCATAGCGGCATGGAGCTTTCTCCTATCAAGGTTACAGAAAATTTAGCTTTGGATTCAGTCAAGACATGAAAGCTTTGAGGCTTGCAATGCAATGTAGAGGTTCGATTCTTCATAGCCTGGCAATTCATAGAACAATTTATGCCTTTGCAGTGCAAGTGTAAATGTTACTGCTCCCATTTGTGAGTGTTTTGCTCCTATCCTGAAACTTTTAGCAAGTGGAAAACTTGGATCTCTTTCAGTCCTCACATCCAACCTATCTGTAAGTCTTGCAAATTTTTTTCAGGAAAACATCCCTAACAGAGTCCTTCCAGCCTACCCACCCAACTAAAATTCACTTTCTGGGCTCATCACATCATACCCTCATTCCTCATCTCAACAGCCTTTGCTCTGCAAAGATCCATCAAACTCATTGCTGAAACATTGCTTATTGAATCTGTCATTTGGCCCTTCTGTGGCTCTAAGTCTCCCTACCTTGATTCCTTCTCCTGAGGTACATCTCTAAGCTCCTTGGCTTTTCTTTCAAGACTGTGATTTATTCTATTCCCATCACTTCTTATTTCAGCGCTGAAAGGTCAAATCCTGCGTATGCTCAAGCATGAGATCAGCCTATATTAAACAGGCTCCTCTGAGCTTTCTCCCTTCTGGGAAGGGTTCCCATCCACAAGAACAAACCTGGAATCTGGAACTGCCTCCTGAGCTGCTTAAATGCTCAAAAACCAAAAACCAGAGTTGGTTGGGACGTAAGATACAAGGAAGACAATAACAGACTAGATGGCATCGTGCTACCTCTGCATTTCCCTCCCATTACCTGGTCAATGTTTTGGTCACTTTTGACTACCTGGATTCCTTTGCTGTTTTCCTTGGTTCAGAAGAGTCATTCCAGCAACACAGGGTAACATGAGAAAACAGAGACCTGAGGAGAGAGGCCAAGTTTTTTCTCCTTGAGAAGAGACATAGATGAGGGGCTGCTAATGCAGGAGCTGAGCTACAGTCCTAGCTTCAGACCATTTGTTTTAACCTGCTGAGCACAGTGGCTTCCACAAGAGCCAGACAACATCAGTTGCTCCCTCCTCTGAGAGAGTCTGGGTCAGTTTGGAACTGCTTTTCTAAAAGTTCATCTTGAATGTATGAACTTTACACCATTTTTTGTCAGTGATTGTACATCTTGCTCAAAAGCTGTGACACGCACTGTTTTGTGTGAAGGTGGGAATGTGACATCCAGCACGGCAATACTGTTTGCTTTGCAAAAAGATCAAGGTTAGTTCCCACTCTGCTAAAAGCACGGAAGGGAAACACAGGATTAGTCAAGCAGAGATAAACTGAATTGAGAACATTTTATACACAAATTTCGAGGAGGTTAAAACAATGGAGCTGCAAGAGTACACTTGTCAAGGTTTTTTCAAACAATCCTTTTTCACATATTCTTTTAAAATATAACAGTAATTCAGGTGGATAGAGATAAGCCACCATTCTAAAATCTCCGTCCTTTGTTTCCTTTCTGGCAGTCCTGGTCTCCACCCCAGCAAGACATTCCTCCCACAAACTCCAGGGCGGATGGCTGTCAGCTCTAAGTAAATATGGCTCCAAGGAGAGAGATAATAATTAACGCCCTCTTTCTGAAGCTGCTTTGGCAATTAGAATTCCAAGTGCCGCCCACTCCTGTGACCACATGCCTGCTTCCAAGGTGTACCTATTAATGTCAGCCCAAGACTACTTAGAGCTGCTGCCCAGGGGTGCAGCTGTGTGCCAGTCCCTGGCAAGGGCACGATGAGATGCTGGGACTCAAAGGCCAACGCAGCAACGCCCATCTCTTCTCCTCCCACTTGGAGGCACTGCCCATCTCCTCTTCTGCTGCCTTAACAAGCACCTACCTGGGCTGTGCACACTGGCTGTTACCACACACTCCATCTGCAACAGCACCCAGAGGTGGGAACACCACCCCAGGGCCGTTCATGGTCATTTTGTGGGGGTACCCAGGGCAGTAAGAGGTATGAGGTGATGCTGAACTGGCATCAGTGCAGCTAAGATGATGCTGTACAGGCATGAATAAAAAAAAATAAATTTGGCTCCATTTCAGAGTTCAAAGAAATATTTGAGCCTATGGGCACTGATTCAGGCTCATCTCTAATTATATCCCAAGCTCAGCCTTTTAAAACAGTTCTTTAGTCCTCAGTAAGGGTCACTTCACAGTTGTTACTAAAGTTTCTTGCCAATCTGCTGTTGGATTTTCCAGTTGACATTATTAAGGGATTAAGTTGTTTGTCTCATCATCTTTTATCTGTCCTGTTCAGTTTCCTAAAAACAGACTTTAGCCAGACCAGAAAAGATAGGAGGAAAAAAAAGCCCAGCATTTTCAAGATATAATCATGGTTTTGGATTTGCCATTATTATTGTTTAAATTTATTACTTTGGATATGTAATCTTTGCTGACTCCTTTAATCTGGAATGTATTAAAGAAAGCATTAGGCATTACAACAAGTCATTGGATTACACTGCCCCGATTCAGCTACAGCTGTGGAAGAAATATATAACAGGAGATCCCGTGGAGTTATACATTTCAGACTGAGCTCATCAATTGCCATAGAGAAGACAAAAACAAATGTAGCTGAGCCTGGAAAGAATGTTGCTAAAATTGGAGAAACATTTAATGTGAGTAGCCTAGGGGTGCAATAACTTTGCCTGTAACTTAACAAAACCCACCCACATAAAACATACCAAGTGAGATTACAGATTGGACTCTCTGATCTGCAGTCTGCCAAGAAAGCAAACCTGACTTTTTTCCCCTTCCTGCAGATGCAGATTTAAATGGTCCCTGCAGAGTGTTAAATATATATTACCCATAATAGCAACCATATTACATTTGGACACGTTGCTAATTCTCCAACTGGCTGCTCCGTACCTTGCCTGCAGTGGGAGGACACCCCTGGAAAACTAATGGAGCTTGCAGCTGCCAGCAGAGCAATTCCTATGGTCCACACGGTGAGAAGGAGCCTGCTCACCTCCCCCTCACTCCCACCCCTTCTTGGAGCCCTGTCTCCTCTCTTTTGAGGGGTACGCTTTAATGAAAATGTTTTGAATGCATTTAGCTCAATGGGATAAAAGCTATTCCTACGCCTTCCCAAAACACAGGTCTGCAACCACCAAGGCTCAGTGGTGAGCTGAAGGCCAGCCTTGGCTCCTGCCCTTCTCCCGAGTAGCAGGGAACAGAGACTGTTTAGCAAGAAACGAGAGAAAAACACCCAACCCTAAAATGCAGTTTCCAAAAAGCCTCCCTGCACAACCTTCCATTTATAAACCTCCTGTCTCCAAAGGCTCTAAGGCACTGTACCTGTGAACAGGCAAAGCCCTCAAGAGGGACTGTGTCTCTGGTTCATTAATTCAGCTTAAGGTTGGATTTACCACAAGATGTAACTGGATACATGCAGGAGCGAGCACAGGTGAAAAACGATCAAGGACCAAACCTGCAGCATGCTCCTGCTGGCTTCAGTGGAGCTACAACAGCTTTTATCAGCATTTATCTGACCCTAACAAAAGGAGCGAATTGTTAGCAAAGGAAGAGGGTTCTTTGATTCTATCTTGCTGCAGATGAATTGCCCAAGCAAGGGCAAAGGGACAGGAAGCGAAGGGGGAGGAGGAGCTGATGGTGAAGGTAGGTGCTGCCATTGCTTAGCCCTTGCTAAACAGCCCCTTCTGC
This sequence comes from Tichodroma muraria, assembly GCA_013390105.1. NCBI lineage: Eukaryota > Metazoa > Chordata > Aves > Passeriformes > Sittidae > Tichodroma > Tichodroma muraria. Next base: position 27,193 of record WAAG01059270.1, on the reverse strand, counting down.
AAACATGGATGGGGTGGGAGGAAAGAGTTTGGCATCCCCCTGCCATAGCCATTCAATCAAAATGTTGTGCTGGTTACCTCTGGTGTTGATATACTGGTCCTCATTCCAGCTGAAGGGAGTTTTGTGACAACAAAGACTGCAGGCCCTATGAGACCTCCCTCTGCTTTGCATAGTACAGGAACCCTATTGTCCAAAATCCCAAGTACAAGACTTAAAGTCAAGGATGAAACCCTGGGAAAAACTCACATCAGTTCAGCTTGGTCCATGCCACAGCAACCCCAGGTACCAAAATCTCTGCAAATCAAGTGTGAGAAGCAAACAGTGAAGAGACAACCTGATTCTGTCCTTTGAATCTAACTCATTAAAATGTCTGTAGGCATGTCCCTCCAGAGCACTTCTATGTCTTTCACAGAGACGAGGGATGCTTTACTATTACTTAAAACCACAACAGTGCAGAATGCTAATGAAGTTCCTGTTGTGTAGCACTGATCAGATAATACACTGTACGGCTTACAAGAAGTAGTTGTAAGTGCTAAGTGCTTGTTGTTTTACCCCCTAGTTCTCCTTCCAAAAGCAATCCTTATGTTTTGACCAGCAATAAATCTTATATCTGAAAGACAAACTGAATTCCTTCTACTGGCTGTCCCTTTTCCCCATGTCATTAATGAAAAGAACGTTCTTTACTGCAAAAAAAGAAAAATCGCTTCTTTCTTTTCATGGCTGAAATGTATGAAAAGACTGAAATAAGTATCGAGAGAGGGAAGAGTCCAACATGGGTCTTAGCAGCCTGGGTCAGCTCCTGACTCCAATATTACCTGTCTCTGAGAAATTAAGGTCAGAAACTACTCTGTAAATGTAATCCGTGGCTGACAGCAGCGGGTCTAGAGGCACACAGCTGTGGCAGCAGCTCTGGGCTGAACTCCCACCGTGCCTGGGAAAGGAGCTGCAGTCTACATTTCCCAAAGGCTTCCACCAATTCCAAGTGCGTTCACAGTGCACGCACCCAGACTGAAACCTGCAGCAGGGGACCCCAAACTTCTGAATGTTCCTGCACCAATTCATGCTGAAAGGCACTGCTGGATGATCATCCTGTTACAGAGCAAGTTGAATTTTGCTGCCTGAACACTGATTTAAAAGCCAATCACAGGCACTTACTTTTGAAGCTGGTGGACCTCAGTCCGAATCAGCTTCCTGAACTACTTGGAACCGTTGTGCAGGCTACGCATGAGCCGGGTTTTTACGTGCAGGAATAAAAATGAAATTCCAATAAATTTTACAGAAGATATTCAGAAAGAGATTCCTCTGCCTTAAAGGAATCTCTTGGGCTAGTTGTCAAGATCCCATTAGAGTAAGAGAAAAGAAAGCTATATTAGGAGAACCTTAGGATGCCTGAGGAGACACCCAGCAAGGCTAAGCAAGATGAATGCCATAAAAAGGCCATTTCTAGTGACACAGCAAGTGTGGAAGCCAGCATTCCCCAAAAAGTCACATTTAAGAAAAGGGATTAGACTGCAAAGTTACTCAGTGATTTGAAAATGTTAACATTTAGTTTTCACTGTCTGTTAAATATTAACATTATCTTTCTTAGAAAGCTTGGCTGGGCTTCATTGGAAGAAAGCAGGTCAAATTTACTGCACAAATTTACCTACCAGCATAAACAAAATAATCTCTAACCATTACAGAAGGCTAATCTTAGCTGAAGCGACATTTAATGTCATACATAGATGCCATTATTTCTGTAGTGAGCTAGAACAGAATTACATATAAAGAAAACATTAGCACAGCAGTGGCTTTAGCCGTCACATGGCACGTGAGAGCTCAGTGCTGCACTAATGCTTTCTTCACATGCAAATCTGTTCTAACACATTATAGAAATAATATGGAAAACATGAGACAGGTGCTGACTACAGTTTGGGTTTTGTCATTGAAAGCCTCTAAAAAGGTGAAGACAAAACTCTGAAGTTTCCACTGATACGTGAAATTCACTCTGCGGACGTTCAGTTTTCCATCCAAAGGATCCAAACAGGCAAGCTCCTGACATCCTGCAATTCCCACCAGAAGAGGTGGAAATCTGGTTATTTCCAGAGGGGGAGACCCTAAGGATGATGGGCCTAATGTTTGTTCTTCCTGCACCTCAGAATTATGGGGGGGGGGGGTTATTTTGCCACTTTCATGGATGCTTTCAGCGTCAAATTTTTTTGAGAAACAAAATATGCAAGAGACAGCAGCTGTGCTAACAAGTCCCTTTATGAAAAGGATATGTGCCATGCAATTCCTGCCCTGTCAATCACGGAGAATGCGCGCAGAGAGAAACCCTTCCCAATGAGCTTAAAAGCGCTGATGAAAACAGACTTGAAGTAGCACCATATGTCTCTCATTGGGTTATGGCAGCATCTTTACTTAGCCTCCGTGGGTGGGAGCCCATAAAAAAGCTGCTTATTCCCTGAGAAGGTCACGTGAGTAGGTAGAGGATTAGCTATGGAATAGGGAGTGATGCTTTGTGAAGTCCCTGGAGTGCACAGCCTCCATCCACAAAGAGCCTGAAGCTCTGCCCGTTCCGCCGAGCACCGGGGTGTCCTCATCTCATCCCAGCAGGTAGAACACGCCGTGCTGCCAGGTCTGCTGAGTGTGGTGTTCTGAAAGGGGAAACACAGAGGGGTCCACCTCATTCCCCTTTCCTCCACCACCCCCCCCCTCCCCGGTCTTACCACAGCAGGGAGACTCCATCCTTTGGCAGCTTACCAGGTATGCTAAGCATCTTCCCTTTCAATGATGTGCATTACTAAAAGAACAGTCGCTCCTCTGAGTAAGCCAGCAGAGCCCTAATACACCAGACATTATATTGATACTAAATCAGAGATACCACTCACAAGCTCATAAGCTTAGGAGCTCTTAAGACAAACACAGTGGGAGTAAGGAGTAAAACACATAAACACAGTTGGCATAAAGATATATATTCACAGGGCTTGCATGTATCACCATAGCCATGTGGTCATGGTTTCTGTTACACTGAGACTTCCTGATCACAGCAACAGCTTGGAAAGGGAATGAAAGCATATTTAATTTGATTGATTTTTATAGGAACAAACCAGGACTCCTGTTGTCAGCTTATGCCTTGGAATATCTCAAAGAGAAATAAGCAGAGGTCCCAGAGGCCCTTGGCTGACACTAGCCCTGTCTAAACTTGGCTCCTTTCAGGACTGCATTAACAGCCATTGTGAGTCAAACAAATAAATCAATTAAAAGAATGCCTGTCATCAGCACTGCCATTAGCTTTTTCCAAAAGTTCTTGCCATTTCACACAGGTTAATGGAAGTCTCTTATTCTGAGAAATCTACTCAGCCTGCTGAAAGGAGCAGAAGTTTCACAGCATACCAAGTCCCTTGATTATTATTCTGCTGCATATCCTTGATTTCCACAGCGGCTGTGGGAATGCTAGGAAGAGGAACACTGCAGTGTCTTGCACTTTTTTCCAGGAAGCGGTTCTTTTCCCCCCCGACATCGTTTTTCTATAGCATGTGCTTGCTTGCATAATTTTGCCTTTCCCCCCACTTGTCTGTTGCTTCGTCTCCAGTTGCGGAAAAGTTGACAAACTAAGGAATTTAGGTCAGTGACAAGGACTCACTAATGACCAGCTTTGGAATATCCTTCAGCAGCAAATTTCCAAGAGTGGGACAAGTCTCCTGCTGCAAAGTACATCCTGGTTATCATCTCTCCCTTGGGAAGAGCCAACAGAGCCCCCAGAATGGCAGAAGTCATACACCACTATTTTTCCAGTGAAGAAGTCAGTGGGAGTCACAGCTAGAATGCATCTTACTTTAGGTGTGAAATCTCCAAAGGAGACTGGGCTGCCATTTCAGGCTACCTGTGCCACTCAGAACCTGGGACAAAGGGCACCTTCTCACTCCCCTACACACCCATCCTGTGTGATCAGCCAGCAAGGGAGAAATTCTCCTCCTCAGCATGAGACAGTGATGGAGGCAGGTGTCTTCCAACAGTCCTGCCTCAGCAGCAGAGGCGTCAGTTCCTTCCCCAAACTGCCCGTGTTGGTCACAGGGGGTGTGCAGAGAGTGCTCCCCTGCAGCATTTCCAAACCACAGTGTCCCCATCCCAACACGCTGCCTGGACAGCCCGTCCCTCCCACACAGCCCGAGAAGTGGCATCGCTCGAGTGTCTCTGAAACCTTGCAAGCATCAATAAACAAGCGTGGGGTTTCTCTGGCGGCAGCCCACAGCCCGGGGAAAGCCACAGCTGCAAAAGCCCTTACGTGGAAGTTTACTCAGACCTTAAGTGGATTTGCAATTAAACAGCAAAACGTCACTTTGTTCTTACTGTCACTGCACTTCACAAGTCTGAAACCACCATGGCAGGGTCACTGCTCCCTGGTGCTGTGCAACCCGCTGAGCACCAGGGCACTCCAGGGACAGGGTAAGCACTGAGCAAACTGTTTCAATAAACAGAGGCAGAGGGTCAGTCTGTTTCAGCCACAGAGCTGCTCCCGGTCACGGTGTCCAAAAACGTGGCTACAATACCTCCCTCCCTTTCACTTGGCCAATTTTCAGGCCCGAACACAAACAAAGTTTCCTACCTGCAGTACAAATGGAGGACGAGTCCATGCCAGCCAGAGGGATCTGCCTGTTTCCCTGGGATGTCAGGAGGAACTACAATAGACAGCCGGACATCCCTAACAGATTTGCTAAGCCAGACAGCCTCCAAAAAGGAAGGGCAGGAGCAGGCCTGCTGTTTATCAAATCTGTAAACATGCTATGTGAGATGCGCTGCACAGACTGTATCTGCAGCAAGAACTGCTTTCCTGCAGCTCGTCATTACCTTTCCTCCAGGTACAACAGCCTCCCCTGTGCCAGCAGTGCCCGGTGCAGACAGGCAGGGCTCTCTGCCTGCTCTGTGTTTATCTACTCGACCCACAGGCACCCAGAGGCACCCAGAGGCACCTTGCTGGTTTCTCTCAGCCGAGGTCTCCCAGGACTTGACTAAAAGCATGAGTTGTAGAGAGAGCTTCTCACACACTCTGCCTCATTACACAACTCATTTCCAGACCGTGTGCGTTGTTGAAAGGAAACAGTGAGTTCATGAAAACAAACGAGTGTGCAACCTGACACTGCTTCAGTAGCTGCCTTCTGCTGTCGTTATGGATTTACAAGGTATTGCCAACCAGTACGCAAAGCTGGGTGTTATTTATATGAAATCAATTTTGAACTACTGAGTGCTTGCACACGATCCTGCTGAGAAGTTGACTATAACCTGCCAAAGTCAGAGATCAGCCCTGCATGGGACCTGTGGAGCCCAGTGGAAAGTATCATCGTAAATTAGCCTTGCTGCTCCAGCTGAGACTCCAGCACTGAAACACAAAATCAAGTGCACCTCCTTAGGCTGCCTGACACATTTTGGACCAGATCTTCATCTCATTTAGCCTGAGTAGGCCCATGGAGCCCAGCAGTTACTCTGTTCTTAGACCTGATCTGAGCTCACTCTCATCCAGACCTTTCAGCAATACAGACGAGCCCTGCCTGTTCACTGCTGAGCCACCGGCCTGGCTGACCTCACTGGAGACCACAGGAGGTTGTGCAGAATCAGCTGAAGGCTCCAGGAAGCTTTCCACAGGAGCATCAGGAATGCTTCTGCCCATCAATGAACTGTTTTCAGCAGCAAATCAGTGGGATCTGGCACTAGGAACAGTCATTAGCACAGAGAATGGAGCAGAGATTACTACAGCTTGTGCACATAAAACCAGCAGAATTTAATCAGCAGAGGGATTGTAGCAGCTCCCAAAGGGAACAAGCTGATTCATCAGTTGAGAGCCCCAAAACACAGAACTGTCTGCAAACACGATGAACTACAGACTCATAACTTCGTTAGCTGGTTTTACTCAGCTGCTGCTCCATCCTGAGCAGAACTGAGGCTGGATTCTTGGAATAGGACAAAAGGAGTACAAAAGAAAAATACTTATTTCAGCCTGCTGAGTGTTTTACAAACCACAGTCTCAGTTCTTCCAAGTTTGATACCTTCACTTAGATGCTTCCCTGCACTAGTTTTCCTTGTGTCATTGAGTTTAGCAGGAGTTTCACTACCATGTGTCTACAGGAAGTTAAACATAGTGAAACACATCATTAAAAGTTGATGGGCCTTTATTAAACTCTTTTAACTAAGGAGCCACTGGGTTGTCCTGCACATTTCAAGGTTTGTCAGTGGGAGGCTCCACTGCTGGGCTCAAATCAATGTAATGTCTCAGAGCTGGGTGATAGCAGAGACCATGTGCTGGTTGGAGAACCTCATGATGGGTGCCTTGCACTGGGTTAAAGTGGTTCAAAGCCCTCTGGATAACTGGTGTGACAGCTCAGAGAAAAGCACACTCTGTGTGATGCACTCAGACATGCAATGAACTCCCCTAGTGACACAACAAATCCCATGACTGTCTCATGTCTTTGGAGAAAGCCTCAGAGCTCTACTCTTTGAGGAGATCTTTCTTTTGTAAGGCTAACACAACACTGATGATCTCTTGCCTAAAGCCTCACAACCAGCTCCACAACAAAGACCCTGAAACAAATGAACTTAATATAAATACCTAATAAAAATATGCTTACCTAAAATATAAGATACCCCACAAGCAAGAAGTTTTTTTTCAAAGGGGGAATTACCAGAAATGCTAGAGCATTTTGCTTCTGTGTGAAAGACAGAGAGACATTGTGGTGATGGGCATCACTGTAAACCTGAACAGACAGTTGGCCCACACAGTTTCAACTCCAGGGAGGAAATAAATTCTCCCTCAGGCTCATGTAAACCATGGGAAACCTCCAGCACCTAGGGAAGCTGTGCTGAGGAAAAACTGAAGCTCGTAACCACATGTCAGCAGAAGGCTGCAGTCCATGGATGTATTTTAAGCATGCTGGCAGGCAGCTTTGCAGCACCAGGGAAGCTCTGCAAGGACTATGCACAATGAAACAGGTAACACTACTCCCTCGTGCAAAGATTTTCAGACTAGAAACCCCACTTCCAAGTCTGAAAGCTTTTCATGTGAGGGAAAGCAAGCTCCACTGAGCAAGCGTAAAGTTTCTCTGCAGAACTCTGCAGAACCAGACCTCTGCCCTGCTGCTGCAGCTGTGCCTTGGAGCGGGGATTCCGCTACCCTTCACCCCACCTCCCCAGGGTTGTGCAAGACTCACCACTCGAGGCTTCTGCTGGTCCAGGGTCTGCAGGAAGGCCGGGGTCTGATCCAGGGTGCGCTCAGGGTCACTGGAGATGTCCTCCTCGGACTCCTCCCAGGACGAGGAGAAGCCAGTGGAAGACGCTGAGGATGATGAGAGCTTCCTGACGGGCAGGCTGCCAGGGGGCACGGCGCCCGCCTCCTCCTCCGGGCCCCCCAGGTCTGTGACAATGACGGCAGGGATGCTTCCACCGATGGCTGGGTGCTGGCCCTTAAGTCCTGTGGGGGCCACCACAACCTCCTCTTGCCGCGGTGCGGGGCCTGACTGCTCCAGGGGGCTGCTGCTCTCTGCCAGCTCCACCATCATCACCGGCCTCCTGGAGGGCTCTGCAGTGCTCAGACAAACCTGCCCCCCACCGGCATCGGGGGCCTCGCTCTCCCCGTGGGCTCGCGGCCGGGGTCCAGTTCCAACAGTTCCAAGTCCCACCACGGGCGCCGTGGGGCTGGCCGGCCGGGGCCGGGCTAGCCGGGGGCTCCGGGGTGGCTGGGCAGCAGAGCTGTGTGCCTGGATGTGCGCCTCGAAGAGCCCCACTTTCTGGTTCACCTGCACGTTGTGCAGCTCCCGTTGAAGCTGCCGTGCCATGGGCGGTCCTGGCTGTCCCTCTTCGCCTCGGCTGCCCCGCCGCCCCCCGGGGCTGCCTGGCTGCCGCACGGGCTCCTCAGGTGGTGGGAAGAGGAAAGCGGGGCCACAGCGCGGCGAGCGGGGCGGCACCGGGGCCGGGCTGAAGCCAGGGAGCGAGCGGCAGCTGCCGGGCGTCTCCGGACCCCTGGGCAACACTTGTCCGGGAGGAGGCGGCGTCTTGCTCCTGCCGCTTGTCACCTCGCTGTTGCTATTCATCATCACCAAGCTATTGAGCGCATAGCAGTACACGGCCATAGTAGTCAGCCGGGGAGCACAAGGGGGGCCGTCGCCGCTGCCGCCTCGGCACTCAGGCTCTGCGGGGGTGCCCAGGGTCTCTCCACGACGGGACCAGCATCATCGCCAGCAGGAAAAAGGGGAGCTGGGCTGGCCCTAGCCCGCAGCTCCATAAAACGGGACACCTGAGGAAAGAGAAGCAGTGAGAGTAGTTCCGTGCCCTCCTTCAGCTCACCATCCAGCTGGGTACACAGAGTGCCAGACTCTTCCCTTCCTGTGTGCCCCTCCCACCTGCATGCATCCCCAGTGTGCCACCCGTGGGGACACTGGGATCAGAAGGATCTGAGTGAAGGGGAAGTCAGGTTTGGGGCTGTTTCCCCTCTTCCCTGCCTACCCTGCCCCCTCTCCAGGTTGTCTGTCAACACAGCGGCAGCAGCAGTGTCTGAGAGGACACAGAGCCAGCAGCCATTCCCGCAACAGAGTAAGAGAATTATGGTCAACTGGTGTGAACTGAAAGTTGACAGCTTTCAAGTGCTCACCCCAAAACCTGACATTTTCTAAAAGAAGAAAAAACTCCAAACAACTTACATTTGTCACACTCGAGTCTGTCACCCACTGCAAGACCAATTTCTGTCATATGATGCACAGGAAGACTCCCTGCTTGCACAGTTTTGTATGGTATAGGGCCACGTCTCAAGTCAGTCCCCTAACTTACCATGTGCAACAACGCGGCTTTGCACATCTTCATGAACGCCCTGGCTAAATGTGCCTTCCCTGCGCACATCTGCCGTCCCGGACATGGAACGCTGCAACTGCCTCCAGCCCACAGCCCGGACCCCACATGCAGAGATGTGCAGTGCTGTTTGCTCTGGCGAGTGTGTGACTGTGTACGCACTCTGCGTGTGAGAGGCTCTGCCTTCGTAGGTGGCTCTCTGTGCCCCTGTGCACTTCGGTGTGCCTTCCGTCATCTTCCGTTTGCTCCATGTGCACTGGAGTTGCAGTCCCCATCCCATGCCGGGGCATGGGAACTCCTGGGATCTGCACAAACACACTGCCCACATGAGAGTACAAAGTTGTTTACACACAGTGCGCTAACTCTGGCTATGGGTGTACATGCCTCTGGAAGCACTCGTGTGTGATGCTTATCAGCGGTATTCCTGTGCGTCCCCCTGTGGGGCTCCTGGCAGGTAAATGCCCACAGGTCTAAGCGCATTCCTAACTGACGGTGTGACCAAAGGGCTTCCCATCCCTCCGGGCACTGCTTGGAGGCAGTGCGAAGCTCAACAGAGCCCAAGCGGCGCGGGCAGCCGCTCTCTCCAAGGGATCCCCGGCGCAGCAATGCTCCCAGCACTCCGGCTCGGGTACGAAAGCGAGCATCGGCTCAAGGTGCTCGGCCAGTCTTTGGGTGTGGGACAGCCCGCTCGGCCCCGGGGCAGCACCCTGCTCCTCTGCCCGCTCCCAGCTCGCCCCCTCCTCCCCGCGGGGCCCGGCTGGCCCCCGCACCGCCCCCGGCGCGGCTGCCGGGGATCCCCCGGCGGAGGGGCGGCCGCGACCCCCTCTCGCCGCCGCTTACCTGGGGTCGGGATCCGCGCCCGCCCTCAGTGCGCGCCGC